>JASDQU010204749.1:0-18807 GCA_032191745.1 Picea mariana
TAGAGAGATATAAAGAGAGAAATGGGGGGAGAGTATAGGAGAGAGGGGGAGGGGGATATAGTGAGAGTGAGACTAACAACAACAAGAGAGAGAAAGAGGTGGTAGATGTAGGAGAGAGAGAGAGAGAGGAGAGATAATGGGAGGGAGGGGGAGATATTGTAACATCCCGTTCTACTGATCACACTTATATTGACTTATTCTTTGAGGACACTTGCATAAAAGTGATCCGGTTATGGTACATTATGATTTTGTTTCGATTATAAGTTATATATGATGATGATGATGATGTATTGTGATTTATCTTTACTTTCAGATGTACATGTATTGACAAATATTATTGACAAGTTCTCCTAAGTGTGTAATGTTAGCACATAGGATGTGTAGGGGGTCAAAACACCTTGGTTTTATCTTGTTTTGAGTCATAGGGATTTTTAAGTCTTAGGCTTCAAGGGTTATATTTCATGTCATAACTCAAATGTTTGTTTTTTATAAACATAGTATTGTTTTAGTCTTGGATTAGAGCCTTGATGTCATGAGAATATTCATTATGATAAGAATAATAGTCCTTATGAGTCACACTCTTGGTCTTAAACATCATCACCATGAAATGTCCTGTCTCAAATTTTCACACAAGTTTCCATTATGTCACTTTCCAACAATTTAGATGTCAAGTCAAAGGTTAGTTTTATTTGTTTCCAACTCACCTAAAAGTTCGCAGCGTACTAAGAAGTACCTCGTGCACTTATCTTTCATTATTACAATCTCAAAACGTGTCAAGGGGAATTTTGTGGTTTTCAGCACTTTCATCCAATTAGATTTTCAAGAATTATGTCACAGAAAACTCTAAAAGTTTCCTTGAAGCACACTACTGGAATTTTAAATTGGCACTACAAATTGGTGTTGCAAACCGGCACTGCGAACTACCTGAAGGACACTGTTTAAGTTTGGATGTATTTCTCTAAGATCAACTCAGGTTCACGAAGAATCAACATCAAATCTAGATATACCAGGTATTCCTTGACGATCTGCATTCTTTTTAAAGGTTGACAAAGGAATTAAAGATTTTTGAATTACTGGCGCTGTGAACGATTGAGTCCATGTGCTGCCAACTCCCAAACCCACAACTATGGCACTCTAAAATTTTCCCACTAGTCAAAACTTTTATCTTAAGGTCATTTTATCCTTTCTTCTGCAAACAATCCATTTGTCCCACTGATATCTCGGCATTGCGAACTGCCTGATTTAACTCTACATCACCATTGCGGGCTGCAAAATGGTGCTATGAATTCTCTTTTTTTAGACCATCAAAACCATCGTCTTATGAAATCATTCTAAGACCCAGTATTAACCAGTTGTATGATCTCCCTATCAAACATGAAGAATATGGTTTATCCTTTATATAACCAAGCTCAATTTTATACCATATTGGCACTACGAACTGATACTGGTGTTGTTAAAACACTATTTTAACAGAGTTGATTTTTACCTATCTGCATTTTTACTACAAATATCAGTGGTTGTCCCTCTTATCTTTCCTTTTGAAGTTTGCTCCATTTCATAACACTGCTGAGTATAGGTCTTTAGACAAGGTTAACTCCAAGTAAACAAGCTCTGTCATCAAACCCTCAATTTCTTGTTTACTTTGTTTTTCAAATAACAATTGTCATAAGAATTTACAAGTGGTGCTTTTCAAGCAATGATTATGGAAAGTCAACAAAACAAGAAGACTCACAAGGGAGGAGATATTCTGAGTACTGAACCATATGATATGCAGCTCATTAAATCTGAACCATTGTTCAGGGAATATTTTTAGAGGGTAGGTTGTCTTAATTTTTTTCAAAATATGTAGAGGGAACATCCTCAAGTGGCCAAAGAGTTTTCACTTAATTTTAATGGGACAAATACTAAAGTGGGGATGTTGGTGTTTGATGTTTATATTTGTAGCAACAACGATAGCTGACTATGGGGAGAGATGGTTTAAAGCCATGTTATTAAACTATTCCTTATGAAAAGAATTCCTTAAACCTGAATATCAAGAAGACAACTTGTCTAAAGGAGTACCGAGAAGTCACATGCTGGAATGTTTTGACAAGATGCTCAGGTTCATCCAGAGGTACTTCACATGTGAAGAGAGGTTCAATATGGTATACCCATACCACATCAGATTATTGTTACACTTCATACAAAAATAATCCATGAACCTTCCATTCTATCTTTTCAGGAGTATTCGTAAGATGTCAGACAGAGTCTAGGCTAAGTCAAAGTAGGTAGATACCAATGCTTTTCACTCTAGTCTTATCAATATGTTATTAATGGAAGAGTTACGAAAAAATAACACTGACTAGGAAACGTTCCTAACTACATCACAATTTCAGTTAGATATTTCTCCCACACAACAGTCCAAAAAACAAACTCCCACTCCTGTTGAGAGGACTATGCATTCAGATTCAAGAAAGAAGAAGAGGCTAACTAGGAGTGATAAATCTATCAGGGCTACTAATGAAGCAGAAACAAGTGGTCCTTCGCAACCTCCTAATAGAGATATTTCACCTGTGGCAGATCCTATCCCCATGGAAGTTCCTTAAAGAAAACCAAGAAGCTTAAAAGTCAAAAGGCTTGTCTTTTCCCCACCAGTTGTTGCAAACAAAGTCCAACGAGAACACATTTTACTAGAACGGTAGCCATGCAACATGTCCTTATAAAGGATGATACAACAGAGACTTGAGCCTAAAAAAAAGGAAAATATCAGTCCTCTAAGCATCCCACATTATTTATTGACCTCAAGACTACTCATCATGAAAGCAACCCTGTAGCATCCCCGACCTCACACAGGCCGGGGGCGAGCCACTCTTCAAAAGATTTACTTAGCTCTGAAACTGTCTTTGTAACATTCCTAGCCTTGAAAAGGCCAAGCCATGCTACTCCTAAACACTCTGTCATGCTCAGATACCAATTTTTAACGTCCCCGACCATTCATGCTGGGACATGCTACACCGGAGAACACATTCGTTCTCTGTGCGGAATGTATTGTAACATACTTAGCATCCTAACTAAGTTATGTCTCATATAATTTTCTAACTGCATGCAATTAATCATATGCACACACAGAACTCTTGCGGAAGCTTAATATATATAAAATGTGAACATACAAATACGCTATGTAAATGCATGAATTCACACTGAAATAGAATTAAACATATACAGGAAGCATATACATGCAATACCGATAAGCATACAGACAACTATAACCACGCATAGGATAAACCCATAAAAATAACACGTGAATAACAATGCATCATGTAAATTAATCACACAATTGACACTTATCTTTGCGAGAATAACACCAATTGTGTGCAGACCTTCCATGAACCTCCCAGCCTTAGACCACATTGTTAATCACTCTCAACAGTGAGTCACCCTCGAGCTGGGACTAAACTCCACCTGGGTAAAGGGGTTCCTAATCGGGCTAAAGGCTCATGAACAACAGGAAACACTCTGTCCTAGGTGCTCACTCAACTAACAACCTACAATCCCTCATTCCCCACATGCATGTCCCACCCAAGGAAGTGTGCCCCTTCTCTGCTCAACAGTCCCTCGACTACCCCACTTCACTTCCAGGGCTTCAACAACGATCAGATAGGAAGTCTCAGAGCCCTGTAGATGTAGTTCAACACCTTCAGGAAATCAATCCCTAACAATTCTCTCACCCAGAGAATTGCTCACGGGCCTGACAACCCGCTTCTTCAATATCCCACGAGCCTGACAACTGGCTTCTTCAATCCCGCTCCCAAGCTAATAGTTACCCAACAAAAGGCTCTGGATACGGGTTCAGGTAAAGTCATGATGATACAAAACATAGTTCAATGGCTGCCAATACTCTTGGATGATTGACTGGATATCTCAGTGATGGATGAATCAGGGAAAGATGATGGTTCGAATGATGGAGATCCCCTCGAAATGAACTAAGTCCAACGATATGTATGCATGCCACCAACTTGACACTTGTCATGTTGGAAGCTACTTTGGCCCACTTGGCCCCAACTTAGAACATAGGATAACATAATTATCCATACTTTATGATTTAAGAAATATTAATATAATATTCCTTAACTTAGCCCCTTCCCTTTCTCTAACTAGTGGAGTTTAGTCCCCCATATCTTTTATCGTGGTCGGTCTGCACACATCGATGCATTTTATATTAAATATGAGATATGTACAAAAATAGGCACACTGGACTTTAACATATAGGCTCTCCAACTTAATCAAAATATAAGCATCCTAGCTTATAATACTGGCTCACCAGACTATAAAACATATCAGATACACAAGGCTTACTGGCCTCTACATCACGCACACTTAAGATGTTGCGCACAGTATCCCAGAATGTCCATACTTCTTCATTTTACTGCACAGTACATGCACGCACTATGCCATGAAATGTGCACACTAAAATGATATCAAATCAGCTCACCAGCTTATGTACATTTGTATTTACATTTTCAATTGGGTTCGGCCTTAGGGATATTACAAACCCTACTTTCAAAAGGCTCAGGAGGCAGTTCAAGGAAGCAATAACTGAAATTCACAAGTTGAAGAAGGAATATTTGGGTTCTGGCATAAAGATTAAAGAGATGTTGGACATGTATGGGGAGACAATTGATAAGGAAAGGTTCGTGACTAAGATTTTTTTTCCCCTTATCAGGAAACACAAGCATGTCTATAGGAAGAACAGAACCTGCCAAGATGAAATCAAAAAATTGAAGGCAGAGTTACAACCTTTAAGAGAAGAAGTGGAAAAGAGAAGCTTATACATGCTAACCAAGATGGATTGTGTCATAGAAAACTCTAACATTTTCCTTGAAGCACAGTACTGGAATTTTAAAATGGCACTACAAATTGGTGTTGCAGACTGGCACTACAAACTAGCTGAAGGAGACTATTTAAGTTTGGATGTCTTTCTCTAAGATCAGCTCAGGTTCACAAAGCATCAACATCAAATCCAGATACATCATGTATTCCTTGATGATCTACATTCTTTTTAAAGGTTGACAGAAAAATTAAATCTTTTTGAATTATTGACGCTGCGAACGGTTGAGTCCGTGTGTTGCCAACTCCCAAACCCACTTCTTTGGCACTCTAAACTTTGCCCACTAGTCAAAACTTTTATCTTAATTTCATTTTATCATTTCTTCTGCAAACAATCCTTTTGTCCCACTGATATCTCGGCGTTGTGAACTGCCTAATTTAACTCTGCATCACCATTGTGCATTGCAAAATGGCACTGCGAATCCTCTATTTTTAGACTGTCAAAACCCTTGTCTTATGAAATCATTCTAAGACCCAGTATTAACCAGTTGTATGAGATCCCTATCAAACATGGATAATATGGTTAATCCTTTATATAACCAAGCTCAATTGCATACCATATTGGCGCTGCAAACTGATACTGGTGCTGTTAAAACTGTGTTTTAATAGAGTTGTTTTTTACTTATCTGCATTTTTACTACAAATATCAGTGGTTGTCCCTCTTATCTTTCCTTTTGAAGTTTGCTCCATTTCATTTCAGTGATGAGTATAGGTGTTTAGACAAGGTGAACTCCAAGTAAACAAGTT
This sequence comes from Picea mariana, assembly GCA_032191745.1. Taxonomy (NCBI): domain Eukaryota; kingdom Viridiplantae; phylum Streptophyta; class Pinopsida; order Pinales; family Pinaceae; genus Picea; species Picea mariana. The sequence continues at coordinate 5,614 of JASDQU010204749.1, forward strand.
GTGTCATCAAACCCTAAATTTCTTGTTTACCTTGTTTTTCAAATAAAAAATGTCATAAGAATTTACAAGAGGTGTTTTTCAAGAAATAATTATGGAAATTCAACAAAACAAGAAGTCTTGCAAGGGGGGAAATATTCTGAGGACTGAACCATATGATATGCAACTCATTAAATCTTTTCAGAGGGTGGGTTGTCCTAATTTTTGTCAAAAGATGCAGAGGGGACATCCTGAAGTGGCCAAAGAGTTTGCACTTAATTTTAATGGGACAAAGTCTAAAGTGGGGATGTTGGAGTTTGATGTTTCAGAGCATTCTATCTTTGTAGCAACAAAGATAGCTAACTGTGGGGAGAAATGGTTTCAAGCCATTTCATTAAAATTTTCCTTCTGAAAAGAATTTCTTAAGCCTGAATATCAAGAAGACAACTTGTCTAAAGGAGTACCCAGAAGTCACATGCTGGAATGTTTTGACAAGATGCTCAGGTTCATACAAAGGTACTTCACATGTGAAGAGAGGTTCAATATGGTATACCAACACCACATCAAATTATTGTTACACTTCATAGGAAAAGAATCCATGAACCTTCCATTCTATCTTTTCAGGAGTATTGGTAAGATGTCAGACAAAGTCCAAGCTAAGTCAAAGCAGGTAGATACCAATGTTTTTCACTCTAGTCTTATCAAGATGTTAGTAATGGAAGACTTACGAAAAACCAACACTGACTAGGAAACGTTCCTAACTACATCACAATTTCAGTTAGATATTTCTCCCACACAATAGTCCAAGAGATAAACTCCCACTCCTGTTGAGAGGACTGTGCATTCAGATTCAAGCAAGAAGAAGAGGCTAACTAGGAGTGATAAATCTGTCAGGGCTACTAATGAAGCAGAAACAGGTGGTCCTTCACAACCTCCTAATAGAGAGATTTCACCTGTGGCAGATGCTATCCCCATGGAGGTTCCTTAAAGAAAACCAAGAAGCTTAAAAGTCAAAAGGCTAGTCTTTTCCCCACCAGTTGTTGCAGACAATGTCAAACCTAGAACACATTTTACTAGAACAGTAGCCATGCAACATGTCCTTATGAAGGATGATACAATAGAGACTTGAGCCCCCCAAAAAGGCAAATCTCAATCCTCTAAGCATCCCACATTATTTATTGACCTCAACACTCCTCAGCATGAAAGTAACCCTGTAGCATCCTTGGCCTCACACAGGCTAGGGGTGACCCACTCTTCAAACGCTTTAGTTAGCTCTGAAACCATCTTTGTAACATTCCTAGCCTTCAAAAGGCCAGACCATGCTACTCCTAAACACTCTTTCATGCTCAAATACCAATTTGTAACATCCCCGACCATTCATGTCGGGCCACGCTACACCGGAGAACACATCCGTTCTCTGTGCGAAATGTATTGTAACATACTTAGCATCCTAACTAAGTTATGTCTCATATAATTCTCTAACTGTATGCAATTAATCATATGCACACACAGAACTCTTGCGGAAGCTTAATATATATAAAACTTGAACATACAAATACGCTATGTAAATGCATGAATTCACTTGATAAGGAGAGGTTCCTGACTAAGATTTGTTTTCCCCTTCACAGGAAACACAAGAATGTCTACAGGAAGAATAGAACCTGCCAAGCTAAAATCAAAAAATTGAAGGAAAAGTTACAACCTTTAAGAGAAGAAGTGAAAAACAGAATCTTATACATGCTAACCAAGATGGATTGTCTCATAGAAAACTCTAACAGTTTCCTTGAAGCACAGTACTGGAATTTTAGAATGGCACTACAAATTGGTGTTGCAGACTGGCACTACAAACAAGCAAAAGGACACTGTTTAAGTTTGGATGTCTTTCTCTAAGATCAGCTCAGGTTCATAAAGAAACAACATCAAATCCAGATACATCATGTATTCCTTAACGATCTGCATTCTTTTTAAAGGTTGACAGAGGAATTAAATCTTTTTGAATTACTGGTGCTGCGAACAGTTGAGCCCATGTGCTACCAACTCCCAAACCCACTGCTATGGCACTCTAAACTTTTCCCACTATTCAAAACTTTTATCTTAATTTCATTTTATCATTTCTTATACAAACAATCCATTTGTCCCACTGATATCTCGGCGTTGCGAATTGCCTGATTTAACTCTGCATCACCATTGCACGCTACAAAATGGCGCTGCGAATCCTCTGTTTTTAGACTGTCAAAACCCTTGTCTTATGAAATCATTCTAAGACCCAGTATTAACCAGTTATATGAGCTCCCTATCAAACATGAATAATATGGTTAATCCTTTATAGAACCAAGCTCAATTGCATACCATATTGGCGCTGCAAACTAATACTAATGTTGTTAAAACTATGTTTTAACAGAGTTGCTTTTTACTTATCTGCATTTTTACTACAAATATTAGTGGTTGTCCCTCTTATCTTTCCTTTTGAAGTTTTCTCCATTTCATACCAGTGATGAGTATAGGTGTTTAGACAAGGTGACCTCCAAGTAAACAAGTTGTGTCATCAAACCCTAAATTTCCTGTTTACGTTGTTTTTCAAATAAAAAATGTCATAAGAATTTACAAGAGGTGTTTTTCAAGCAATGATTATGGAAATTTAGAAAAACAAGAATTCTCACAAGGAGGTAGATATTGTGAGGACTGAACCATATGATATGCAACTCATTAAATCTGAACCATTGTTCAGGGAATCTTTTCAGAGGGTGGGTGGTCCTAACTTTTGTCAAAAGATGCAGAGGGGACATTCTAAAGTGGCCAAAGAGTTTGCAGTTAATTTTAATGGGACAAAGACTAAAGTGGGGATGTTGGAGTTTGATGTTTTGGTGCATTCTATCTTTGTAGTAACAAAAATAGATAACTGTTGGGAGAGATGGTTTAAATCCATTTCATTAAAATTTTCCTTTTGAAAAGAATTTCTTAAGACTAAATATCAAGAAGACAACTTGTCTAAAGGAGTACCCAGAAGTCACATGCTAGAATGTTTTGACAAGATGCTCAGGTTCATACAGAGGTACTTCACATGTGAAGAGAGGTTCAATATGGTATACCAATACCACATCAAATTACTGTTACACTTCATAGGAAAAGAATCCATGAACCTTCCATTCTATCTTTTCAGGAGTATTGGTAAGATGTCGGACAAAGTCCAAGCTAAGTCAAAGCAGGTAGATACCAATGTTTTTCACTCTAGTCTTATCAAGATGTTAGTAATGGAAGACTTACGAAAAACTAACACTGACTAGGAAATGTTCCTAACTACATCACAATTTCAGTTAGATATTTCTCCCACACAAGAGTCCAAAAGACAAACTCCCACTCCTATTGAGAGGACTGTGCATTCATGTTCAAGCAAGAAGAAGAGGCTAACTAGGAGTGATAAATCTTTCAGGGCTACTAATGAAGCAGAAACAGGTGGTGCTTCACAACCTCCTAATAGAGAGACTTCACCTGTGGCAGATCCTATCCCCATTAAGGTTCCTTAAAGAAAACCAAGAAGCTTAAAATTCAAAAGGCTTGTCTTTTCCCCACCAGTTGTTGTAGACAAAGTCAAGCCTAGAACACATTTTACTAGAATAGTAGCCATGCAACATGTCCTTATGAAGGATGATACAACAGAGACTTGAGCCCCCCAAAAAGGCAAATCTCAGTCCTCTAAGCATCCCACATTATTTATTGACCTCAACACTCCTCAGCATGAAAGCAACCTTGTAGCATCCCCGACCTCACACATGCCGGGGGTGAGCCACTCTTCAAACGCTTTACTTAGCTCTGAAACCATCTTTGTAACATTCCCAGCCTTCAAAATGCCAGGCCATGCTACTCCTGAACACTCTGTCATGCTCAGATACCAATTTGTAACGTCCCTGACCATTCATGCTGGGCCACGCTACTCTGGAGAACACATATGTTCTCTGTGCGGAACGTACTGTAACATACTTAGCATCCTAACTAAGTTATGTCTCATATAATTTTCCAACTGGATGCAATATATCATATGCACACACAGAACTCTTGCGGAAGCTTAATATATATAAAACATGAACATACAAATACGCTATGTAAATGCATGAATTCACACTAAAATAGAAGTAAACATATACAGACAGCATATACATGCAATACCCATAAGCATACAGACAACTATAACCACGCATAGGATAAACCCATAAAAATAACAGGTGAATAACAATGCATCATGTAAATTAGTCACACAATTGACACTTATCTTTGTGAGAATAACAACAACAGTGTGCAGACCTTCCATGAACCTCCTAGCCTTAGACCACACTATTAATCACTCTCAACAGTGAGTCACCCTCGAGATGGGACTAAATTCCACCTGGGTAAAGGGGTTCCTAACCAGGATAAAGGCTCATGAACAACAAGAAAGACTCTGTCTCAGGTGCTCACTCAACTAACAACCTACAGTCCCTCATTCCCGACATGCCTGTCCTACCCAAGGAAGTGTGCCCCTTCTCTTCTCAACAGTCTCTCGACTGCCCCACTTCCCTTCCATGGATTCAACAATGATCGGATGGGAAGTCTCAGAGCCCTGCAGCTGTAGTTCAACACCTTTAGGAAATCAATCCCCACCAATTCTCTCACCCAAAGAATTGCTCATGGGCTTGACAACCCACCTCTTCAATATCCCACGGGTTTGACAACCTGCTTCTTCAATCTCCCTCCCAAGCTAACAGTTACCCAACAAAAGGCTCTAGATACGAGTTCAAGTAAAGTCATGAAGATACAAAAGATAGTTCAATGGATGCCATTATTCTTGGATGATTGACTGGATATCTCAGTGATGGATGAATCAGGGAAATATGATGGTCCGAATGATGGAGATCCCCCCGAAATGAACTAAGTCCAACAATATATATGCATTTCCACAACTTGACACTTGTCATGTTTGAAGCTACTTTGGCCCACTTGGCCCCAACTTAGAACTTAGGATAACATAATTATCCATACTTTATGATTTAGGAAATATTAATATAATATTCCTTAACTTAGCCCCTTCCCTTTCCCTAACTAGTGGAGTTTAGTCCGCCATATCTTTTATCGTGGTCGGCCTGCACACAATGATGTATTTTATATTAAATATGAGATATGTACAAAAATAGGCGCATTGGCCTTTAACATGTAGGCTCTCCGGCTTAATCAAAATATAAGCATCTTAGCTTATAATACTAGCTCACCAACCTATAAAACATATCAGATACACAAGGCTTCCTAGCCTCTACATCATGCGCACTTAAGATGTTGCGCGCAGTATCCCAGAATGTGCATACTTCTTCATTTTACTGCACAGTACATGCGCACACTATGGCATGAAACGTGCACACTAAAATGATATCAAATCAACTCATCAGCTTATGTACATTTGTATTTACATTTTCAATTGGGTTCGGCCTTAGGGATATTACAAACCCTACATTCAAAAGGCTCAAGAGGCAGCTCAAGGAAGAAATAACTGAAATTGACAAGTTGAAGAAGGAATATTTGGGTTCTATCTTAAATATTAAAGAGATGTTGGACATGTATGGGGAGAAAATTGATAAGGAAAGGTTCCTGACTAAGATTTTTTTTCCCCTTCATAGGAAACACAAGCATGTCTATAGGAAGAACAGAACCTGCCAAGCTGAAATCAGAAAATTGAAGGCAGAGTTATAGCCTTTAAGAGAAGAAGTGGCAAAGAGAAGCTTATACATTCTAACCAAGATGGATTGTGTCATAGAAAACTCTAACAGTTTCCTTGAAGCACAGTACTGGAATTTTAAAATGGCACTACAAATTGGTGTTGCAGACTGGCACTACAAACTAGCTGAAGGAGACTGTTTAAGTTTGGATGTCTTTCTCTAAGATCAACTCAGGCTCACAAAGCATAACCATCAAATCCAGATACATCATGTATTCCTTGACGATCTGCATTCTTTTTAAAGGTTGACAGAGGAATTAAACCTTTTTGAATTACTGGAGCTATGAACGGTCGAGTCCATGTGCTACCAACTCCCAAAACCACTACTATGGCACTCTAAACTTTGCCCACTAGTCAAAACTTTTATCTTTATTTCATTTTATTATTTCTTCTTCAAACAATCCATTTGTCCCACTGATATCTCGACACTGTGAACTGCCTGATTTAACTTTGCATCATCATTGCGCGCTGCAAAATGGCGTTGCGAATCCTCTGTTTTTAGACTGTCAAAACCCTTGTCTTATGAAATCATTCTAAGACCCAGTATTAACCAGTTGTATGAGCTCCCTATGAAACATGAATAATATGGTTAATCATTTATAGAACCAAGCTCAATTGCATACAATTTTGGTGCTGCGAACTGATACTGGTGCTGTTAAAACTGTGTTTTAATAGAGTTGCTTTTTACTTATCTGCATTTTTACTACAAATATCAGTGGTTGTCCCTCTTATCTTTCCTTTTGAAGTTTGCTCCATTTCATACCAGTGATGAGTATAGCTATTTAGACAAGGTGAACTCCAAGTAAACAAGTTGTGTCATCAAGCCCTAAATTTCCTGTTTAACTTGTTTTTCAAATAAAAAATGTCATAAGAATTTACAAGAGGTGTTTTTCAAGCAATGATTATGGAAATTCAACAAAACAAGAAGAATCACAACGGGGGAGATATTCTAAAGACTGAACCATATGATATGCAGCTCATTAAATATGAACCATTATTTAGGGAATCTTTTCAGCGGGTGGTTTGTCCTAATTTTTCTCAAAAGATGCAGAGGGGACATCCTGAAGTGGCCAAAGAGTTTGCACTTAATTTTAATGGGATAAAGACTAAAGTGGGGATGTTGGAGTTTGATGTTTCGGATCATTCTATCTCTGTAGCAACAAAGATAGCTAACGGTGGGGAGAGATGGTTTAAATCCATTTCATTAAACTCTTCCTTCTAAAAAGAATTTCTTAAGACTGAATATCAAGAAGACAACTTGTCTAAAAGAGTACCCAGAAGTCACATTTTGGAATGTTTTGACAAGATGCTCAAGTTCAGACAAAGGTACTTCACATGTGAAGAGAGGTTCAATATGGTATACCAATACCACATCAGATTACTGTTACACTTCATAGGAAAAAAATCCATGAACCTTCCATTCTATCTTTACAGGAGTATGGTAAGATGTCAGACAAAGTCCAAGCTAAGTCAAAGAAAGTAGATACCAATGTTTTTCACTCTAGTCTTATCAAGATGTTAGTAATGGAAGAGTTACAAAAAACTAACACTGATTGGGAAACGTTCCTAACTACATCAAAATTTCAGTTAGATATTTCTCCCACACAATAGTCCAAAAGACAAACTCCCACTCCTGTTGAGAGGACTGTGCATTTAGATTCAAGCAAGAAGAAGAGGCTAACTAGGAGTGATAAATCTGTCAGGGGTACTAATGAAGAAGAAACAGGTGGTCCTTCACAACCTCCTAATAGAGAGATTTCACTTGTGGCAGATCCTATCCACATCGAGGTTCCTTAAAGAAAACTAAGAAGCTTAAAAGTCAAAAGGCTTGTCTTTTCCCCACCAGTTGTTGCAGACAATGTCAAACCTAGAACACATTTTACTAGAACAGTATCCATGCAACATGTCCTTATGAAGGACGATACAACAGAGACTTGGGCCCAAAAAAAGGCAAATCTCAGTCCTCTAAGTGTCCCACATTATTTATTGACCTTAACACTCCTCAGCATGAAAGCAACCCTATAGCATCCCCAACCTCACACAGGTTGGGGGTGAGCCACTCTTCAAACACTTTACTTAGCTCTAAAAAAATCTTTGTAACATTCCTAACCTTCAAAAGGCTAGGCCATGCTACTCCTAAACACTCTTTCATGCTCAGATACCAATTTGTAACGTCCCCGACCATTCATGCCGAGCCATGCTACACCGGAGAACACATCTGTTCTCTGTGCGAAACGTACTGTAACATACTCAGCATCCTAACTAATTTATGTCTCATATAATTTTCTAACTGCATGCAATTAATCATATGCACACACAGAATTCTTGTGGAATCTTAATATATATAAAACATGAACATAAAAATATGCTATGTAAATGCATGAATTCACACTGAAATAGAAGTAAACATATACAGACGACATATACATGCAATACCCATAAGAGTATAGACAACTATAACCACGCATAGGATAAACCCATAAAAATAACACGTGAATAACAATGCATCATGTAAATTAATCACACAATTGACACTTATCTTTGTGAGAATAACACCAACTATGTGAAAACCTTCGATGAACCTCCCAGCCTTAGACCACACTATTAATCACTCTCAACAGTGAGTCACCCCTGAGCTGGGACTAAACTCCACCTGGGTAAAGGGGTTCCTAACCAGGCTAAAGGCTCATGAACAACAAGAAAGACTCTGCCTCAGGTGCTCACTCAACTAACAACCTACAGTCGCTCATTCCCCACATGCCTGTCCCACCCAAGGAAGTGTGCCCCTTCTTTTCTCAACAGTACTCGACTGCCCCACTTCCTTCCAGGGCTTCAGCAATATTCAAATAGGAAGTCTCAGAGCCCTATAGTTGTAATTCAGCACCTTCAGGAAATCAATCCCCAACAATTATCTCACCCAGAGAATTGCTCACGGGCCTAACAACCCACCTCTTCAATATCCCATGGGCCTGACAACCCGCTTCTTCAATCCCACTCCTAAGCTAATAGTTACCCAACATAATGCTTTGGATACGGGTTCATGTAAAGTCATGAAGATACAAAAGATAGTTAAATGGCTTCCAATACTCCTGGATGATTGACTAGATATCTCAGTGATGGATGAATCAGGGAAAGATGATGGTCTGAATGATGGAGATCCCCTCGAAATGAACTAAGTCCAACAATATGTATGCATGCCCCCAACTTGACACTTGTCATGTTGGAAGCTACTTTGGACCACTTGGCCCCAACTTAGAACTTAGGATAACATAATTATACATACTTTATGATTTAAGAAATATTAATATAATATTCCTTAACTTAGCCCCTTCCCTTTCTCTAACTAGTGGAGTTTAGTCCCCCATATATTTTATCGTGGTCGGTCTACGCACAACGATGTATTTTATATTAAACATGAGATATGTACAAAAATAGGCGCACTGGCCTTTAACATCTAGGCTCTCTGGCTTAATCAAAATATAAGCATCCTAGCTTATAATACTGGCTCACCAGCCTATAAAACATATCAGATACACAAGGCTTCCTGGCCTCTACATTGTGCGCACTAAAGTGATATCAAATCAGCTCACCAGCTTATGTACATTTGTATTTACATTTTCAATTGGGTTTGGCCTTAGGGATATTACAAACCGTACTTTCAAAAGGCTCAAGAGGCAGCTCAAGGAAGCAATAACTGAAATTGACAAGTTGAAGAAGGAATATTTGGGTTCTAGCATACAAATTAAAGAGATGTTGGACATGTATTGGGAGACAATTGATAAGGAAAGGTTCTTGAGTAAGAGTTTTTTTCCCCTTCACAGGAAACACAAGCATGTCTACAGGAAGAACAGAACCTGCCAAGCTGAAATCAAAAAATTGAAGGCAGAGTTACAACCTTTAAGAGAAGAAGTGGCAAAGAGAATCTTATACATGCTAACCAAGATGGATTGTGTCATAGAAAACTCTAACAGTTTCCTTGAAGCACAGTACTGGAATTTTAAAATGGCACTACAAATTGGTGTTACAGATTGGCACTACAAACTAGCTGAAGGAGACTATTTAAGTTTGGAAGTCTTTCTCTAAGATCAGCTCAGATTCACAAAGCATCAACATCAAAGCCATATACATCATGTATTCCTTGACAATCTGCATTCTTTTTAAAGGTTGACAGAGGAATTAAATCTTTTTGAATTACTGGCACTGCGAACGGTTGAGTCCATGTGCTGCCAGCTCCCAAACCCACTGCTATGGCACTCTAAACTTTTCCCACTAGTCAAAACTTTTATCTTAATTTCATTTTATTATTTCTTCTGCAAACAATCCATTTATCCCATTGATATCTCAGCGCTATGAACTGCCTAATTTAACTCTGCATCACCATTGCGTGCTGCAAAATGGCACTGTAAATCCTCTGTTTTTAGACAGTCAAAACCCTTGTCTTATGAAATCATTCTAAGACCCAGTATTAACCAGTTGTATGAGCTCCCTATCAAACATGAATAATATGGTTAATCCTTTATAGAACTAAGCTCAATTGCATACCATATTGGCACTGCGAACTAATACTAGTGTTGTTAAAACTATGTTTTAACAGAGTTGCTTTTTACTTATCTGCATTTTTACTACAAATATCAGTGGTTGTCCCTCTTATCTTTCCTTTTGAAGTTTTCTCCATTTCATACCAGTGATGAGTATAGGTGTTTAGACAAGGTGAACTCCAAGTAAACAAGTTGTGTCATCAAACCCTAAATTCCATGTTTACCTTGTTTTTCAAATAAAAAATGTCATAAGAATTTACAAGAGGCGTTTTTAGAGCAATGATTATGGAAATTCAACAAAACAAGAAGACTCACAAAGGGGGAAATATTCTAAGGACTGAACCATATGATATGCAGCTCATTAAATCTAAACCATTGTTCAAGGAATATTTTCAGAGGGTGGGTTGTCTTAATTTTTGTCAAAATATGCAAAGAGGACATCCTAAAGTGGCCAAAGAGTTTGCACTTAATTTTAATGGGACAAAGACTAAAGCGGGGATGTTGGAGTTTGATGTTTCATAGAATTCTATCTTTGTAGAAACAAAGATAGCTAATTGTGGGGAGAGATGGTTTAAAGCCATTTCATTAAACTCTTCCTTTTGAAAAGAATTTCTTAAGACTGAATATCAAGAAGACAACTTGTCTAAAGGAGTACCCAAAAGTCACATGCTGGAATGTTTTGACAATATGCTCAGGTTCATACAGAGGTACTTCACATGTGAAGAGAGGTTCAATATGGTATACCAATACCACATCAGATTACTGTTACACTTCATAGGAAAAGAATCCATGAACCTTCCATTCTATCTTTTCAGGAGTACTGGTAAGATGTCAAACAAAGTCCAAGATAAGTCAAAGCAGGTTGATACCAATGTTTTTCACTCTAGTCTTATCAAGATGTTAGTAATGGAAGAGTTATGAAAAACTAACACTGACTGGGAAACATTCCTAACTACATCACAATTTCAGTTAGATATTTCTCCCAAACAATAGTCCAAAAGACAAACTCCCACTCCTGTTGAGAGGACTGTGCATTCAGATTCAAGCAAGAAGAAGAGGCTAACTAGGAGTGATAAATCTGTCAAGGCTACTAATGAAGCAGAAATAGGTGGTCCTTCACAACCTCCTAATAGAGAGATTTCACCTATGGAAGATCCTATCCCCATCGTGGTTCCTTAAAGAAAACCAAGAAGCTTAAAAGTCAAAAGGCTTGTCTTTTCCCAACTAGTTGTTGCATACAAAGTCAAACCTAGAACACATTTTACTAGAACAGTAGCCATGCAACATGTCCTTATGAAGGATGATACAACATAGACTTGAGCCCAAAAAAAAGGAAAATCTCAGTCCTCTAAGCATCCCACATTATTTATTGACCTCAACACTCCTCAGCATGAAAGCAACCCTGTAGCATCCCCAGCCTCACACAGGCCAGGGGCGAGCCACTCTTCAAACGCTTTACTTAGCTATGAAACCATCTTTGTAACATTCCCAGCCTTCAAAAGGCCAAGCCATGCTACTCCTGAACACTCTTTCATGCTCAGATACCAATTTGTAACATCCCCGACCATTCATGCCGGGCCACGCTACACCGAAGAACACATCCGTTCTCTGTGCAGAGTGTACTGTAACATACTTAGCATCCTAACTAAGTTATGTCTCATATAATTTTCTAACTGCATGCAATTAATCATATGCACACACAGAACTCTTGTGGAAGCTTAATATATATAAAACGTGAACATACAAATATGCTATGTAAATGCATGAATTCACACTGAAATAGAAGTAAACATATACAGGGAGCATATACATGCATTACCCATAAGCATATAGACAAATATAACCACTCATAGGATAAACCCATAAAAATAACACATGAATAATAATGCATCATGTAAATTAATCACACAATTGACACTTATATTTGTGAGAATAACACCAACTGTGTGAAGACCTTCCATGAACCTCCTAGCCTTAGACCACACTGTTAATCACTCTCAACAGTGATTCACCCCCGATCTGGGACTAAACTCCACCCGGGTAAAGGGGTTCCTAACTAGGTTAAAGGCTCATGAACAACAGGAAAGACTCTGTCTCAAGTGCTCACTCAACTAACAATCTACAGTCCCTCATTCCCCACATGCCTATTCCACCCAAGGAAGTGTTCCCCTTCTCTGCTCAACAGTCCCTCGACTGCCCCATTTCCCTTACAGGGCTTCAACAAAAATCAGATAGGAAGTCTCAGAGCCCTGCAGCTGTAGTTCAGCACCTTCAGGAAATCAATCCCCAACAATTCTCTCACCCAGAGAAGTGCTCACGGGCATAGCAACCCACCTCTTCAATATCCCATGGGCCTGACAACCCGCTTCTTCAATCCCTCTCCCAAGCTAACAATTACCCAACAGAAGGCTCTGGATACGGGTTCAGGTAAAGTCCTGGTTTGTAGCCCTTTGTCTTTTTCTCCAATTATCTGACTTGTAGGATGATTCTTTTGAATGATTCTGGAGGAGGAATTTGTAGTTGACTGCTGATTTGAGTCTATCTGAGTGTCTGAGTCTTCATCTGATTCAGAATCTTCGTTTTCTGATTCTTGGACCTGTTCATCTTCAGCTTTAGCTGTGTCTTTTGTAGAAGTCTCATTACCGTACACCTCTCTTGCTAGGATTCCTTCATCAATTTTTACATCAATACAATCAACTGTTTTATGTAGCCTCTTATTATAGCATCTGTATCCTTTACTGTTGTAGCATACCCTAAGAAAATACCTTCATCCACCCTGTCATCATATTTTCCGAGGTTTTCATCATTATTCTTTATGTAGCATTTACTCCCAAAGACTCTGAACTGTTCGATTGAGGCAGGTCTTCCAAAACATAATTCATAAGGTGTTTTGTCACTTTGTGGTCTGAGGTGAGCTTTGTTAAGCACATGGACTGTTGT
>JASDQU010204750.1:0-11975 GCA_032191745.1 Picea mariana
AACTGGACCGTGAGCGTAACAAAAGAGCCTTGAACCTCATAATTTTTGGTATAAAAAAAACAACAAGATGAGGATATGCTAGCAACAGTAAAAGAAGAATTAAAAAATAAATCACAAATTGATACAACTTACCTCATAGAAGCAAAGAGGATAGGAAAAATAATTGATCACAAAGATAGGTTGATTCGTGTCAAAGTAAGTTGTAATGACCATAAATATAACATACTTAGTAAATCTCTGAGCTTAAAAGGGTCAGGAATATTTATAAATGAAGACCTCATTCCCAAAGACCAAGCTAAATTAAGGAAGGAAGTTCAAAAAGTAAAAGAAGCGAGGAAATAATGAAAATGAGAAATAATTAGAAATCGAAAAGCTATTGTTGGGGATAGAGACCAAAAGGATAATAATAAATAGGAATTTGGGACACTTGGGATCCTTTTTTGGAATTGTCCTAGCTTTCCATGGCGCAAAGGTCCTATTTTAAGTTGGATCCTGAGTGATATTGATATTATCTATCTAGCTGAAACTTGAGAGCATGAGGAGTCTAAGGTCCCTAACATGGAAGGATTTGTCTTGTGGTCAGCATGGAACAAAAAATCCCACCGTAGAGGGATAGGAGGGATAGCTTGTTATATTAGAAAGAGCATTTCTCCTCACATTCAACTTCATAATATTGACCCTCTTAATCAATACATTTGGATAGAAATTTCAGACACCAATGCTAAGAGGATGTATATAGAAATTTGTTATTTTGCACCTATTAATTCTACCTTTTATAACAAAATAATCTAGATAAAAATTGTCCCTATAATAATTTAGAACAAGATATTTATAATTTGAAAAATGAAGGTAATATCCTCCTCCTAGGAGACTTTAATGTTAGGATTGCAACTAAAGAAGCTACTCTTTTAAGTAATGAGTCCAACCATTATCCTTTATGGCTAGATGAGGACCTTGTTTTATCTAATAGCTACAAAAGAAGATCTAAAGACCTAATTGAGAACTTGAGCATTGTGTGGGGGCTCGTAAATAAAAATTTAAGAGAGGTGTTATCAATAAGAAACTTTAGGTAATTAATTTTTTTTATTTAAAGATAATCATAAAGCTTAAAGTTGGGAAGGAAGATAGTACATTTGAAGTGGTGTTTGATTTGTTCCAATCTTCCTTAGATGTTATTCTATCTATAATGTTTATACCTCTTTATTTAGATCAAGAGCCTACCTCTGTATTTATCTTCCTTATATAGCTTGTGCCTTAAGTCGAATTGTAAGAGGAGGTTGATCATAGTCATTTACCCACACTTGTCGCCTTGTAGGAACCATAAATCCTTCTGTTGGTTACACAATTTAATTGTGAGTGATGTCTTTTCATGTTTTGTCGACCTGTTTCTTGGGGGCATGGGTGTGGTCTTCTTGTCTTTTTGCTCCTAGCGTGTTGAAACTTTTCTTAGGTTATTGGTCTGGATGTGTTAAGTTGCGCCAAGTTTACCGTCATGCCTATCACCTTGAGACGACATGATTTTTGTTGAGGGGATCATTGTGCACCCTAATGAATAGAGGTGAATAGTAACCTGGCCTGAGTATGGTGATTCCCGATGTGGGCATTTTCTCGTTGTTTGGGATGTTGGTACTTGGTTCTGTAATGCCTCATTGCGTTTGGTTTTGTGTGTCATAGAGGTTTCCTAGTTACTGGTTGTCAAGTTGTTGTGTTGGGTTGTCGGTGTTGTCCTTTAAATTGTAGGCACTGTCTTGCTTGCGTCGGGTGGGTAGTCATTTGATCTGTCCTTTGATTATCGCATATTGTGTCCCATTGCCTGATGTGCTGGTATGATAAGTTATTGTGGTATGTTTCCTGATCTGCATGCGTCATGTCATTGTCAAGTTGTGTTGTTTAATATTTGTTGTCGTAGCCTTCCTTCCAAAAAAAAAAAAATATTTCTTTTGCATCGGGTCTCTTGTAGTCGTAATGATGGGGTCACTACATATGGTATCAGAGTGATGCAGGAGCATCACCCACGTCAAGAGAGCCAGCGCGAAAGTGGGAGATAGCTGGACAAGCCAGCATGATTTCTTTTTGGATAACACCTTGATATTGTTGTGCAAACATTAATACATAGATTTAATGAAGCGCACTTTGTATATTGTAAATGGACTGTTGAGTGGATAGCTCACGTCCTTAGGTAGTTGAGGCATTTAATAGATTTAATGTTGTTAGATAGGAATTTAATTTAGATTTGATAGCTTTAGAGATCAAGACGGAAAACGGGATATAGACACCCTCCTTTGTACATTGTAAGATAATCGAGAGCATTCTAAAGAGAAGAGCATGCAGAGAAGTGTATGAGAACCTCCATGTATAGACATTGAATTAATAGAAAAGCTTTGATTCAATTCCATGGTTGTGTTATTCTCTGTGTATTGATGATGTTATGCTTATGAATGTTTGCTTCTCATCATGCACTTGCTTTTATATGTTGTGTATGTGATTTCATGGTTGAATTGAAGTCTCTGAGAACAAGGAGTTAGCTTCAATTGTTTCTCTATCTTGAACCAGAGAATTCCTGCAAGGAGTGCAGTTGAATCGTCCGCAAGGAGTGTGTTGACAGAAGGGTTCAGATAGAGAGAAATTTTGTTCTAAGTTCTTAGAAGTGTAGATTTAGCACCGGAGTCATGCAAGGCGTGCGCAGGCTGGACGAAGACTCTGAGTTGTGATTCTGAGAAAAAGGAAGTGAAAGACTGCTATTGCAGGTGTGTGCAGAGTCGAGAAGGCTTCAACACTTAGACGTTGTTGAAGATTTTCCGCAAGGAGTGCGCGCAAGAGCTTCTTCCTGAGGGAATTGAAATTGTCAAAACTCAAGAAGAATAGACCTTCAAGTACATTGAAGGGTTGAGCCAGAAATTGTGCGTGAGCAGGTTGCAAGGAAGAGACGTAGGTTGATGGACAAGTCTCGTAGAGAGCACTTCTTGTTCATGGATTGCACAGGAGAAGAGTGGACCGTTGGTAATCTTCGTGGAGAAACTGTGAGTTTCGGTAACTTGTTGGATCTCTCCCAGTTGCAGGAAAGTTACAACGCAAGTGGGAAGCTCTAAGCTCAGGAGGGGCAGAGCGTTGATACAAGTTGGCCGACATTGTATTATTCGGGAGATCGCCCATCGGGATCTCGTAAGAATAGCGTCGGAGAGTTGGTGATGGGAGTCGTGAAGTTGCGAGGTGCGACATCCCGACAGTGACGTAAGTCACGTGGGCCACAGGGGTGAGTGCAAGACAGGTGGCGGAGATCAGAGATCTCACGAGTTCGGGACTCACCAGTTAAAGACCTTTAGATTGGGAAGTACAAGTTGTGAGGGCCCAAGGCAGCGAGATCGCGACAATAGAATATCGACGTCTCGGAACATTGGAACTCGAGGGTTGGAGGACCGAGCGCTTGGGGTCGTGAGTAGCAAGATCGTGACAAGGGTAGAAGTCCCGACAAGGGAAAAGTTAGTGATTGACTGACGCATCGGGTCTCGGGGATTTGAGAGTCCCGAAAGCAATCGTGAACTTTCGAAGTCGTGAAGTTTCGATCCTCCGAAAGGGAGAAGTGAGGGTCGCACGAAATAGAACCTGTGGGGTGCAGAATTTTCGATTGGAAATTTAAAGAACCGTTGAGTTCTTCAGGCCGCGAGTGAAAGAAGGTCCTGGAAGGGGCGAACGTGCTTGCAAGGAGTGTGGTTGCGTCAGAGTGGTATCAGAGCGAGAAATCTCTGTTTTCTACAGCAGAGAAGAAGAATTCATCATGCCACCAAGAAGAGAAAGATAGTCACCAGACCCAGAAAATAGGGAGGTGAGGAGAAGAGGTAGACTAGTAGGAAATCTAGAAATGGAGCGACAGATGAGAGATCTCCGAGCAAGGCTCGAGGAGATGGAGACAACACAAAGACGCGGAGTCGGTGCAGGGGATCTTAGTGATTCCGAGGTTGAAGAAGAAGCTGGACATGAAGAACAGGTCACAGTAGAAGAGGCATCAACCTAGCGGTTGATCAAGGCCATCGCAAGGATGGGTGCGAAGGCGAAAATGGACATTCCAGTCTATGAAGGAAATCTGGATGCAGAGGAGCTGTTAGATTGGATAAGAGCCCTTGATACCTACTTCGATTACAAGGATATCGAAGAGGATAAGAAAGTCAAGCATGTGGTTACACGCTTGAAAGGACATGCAGTATTGTGGTGGGATGAGCTACAAGCTGATAGATGCTACAAAGGCAAGCAAAAGATCAAAAGTTGGGATTGGATGATTGCGAAGATGAAGGAAAAATTCATCCCAAGGGATTATCAGATCACATTGTTCAGGCGAATGCAGAACTTGAGACAGAAGCTGATGACAGTCAAAGAATATACTGAAGAATTCTATCGACTGAACATCAGAGCAGGTCATCAAGAGAGCGATGATGAAAAGGTGGCGAGATATATGAATGGTCTAAGATATGACATTCAGGATGAATTAAGCATGCTGACCATCCGAATGGTGGAAGATGCTTATCAGATGGATTTAAAGGCCGAAGAGAAGCTGAGCCGAAAGCAAGGTCAGCGAGGAAGAGGCAGAAGCCAGCCAAGAGGCAAAGTAGTTGCCCAGGAAAGAACTCAAAAGCCCAAGGAGGAATGGAAGAAACCTCAGGGTAAAGTTGAAAGAGGTGGAACCTCACAGAGGCAGCCATATGCTGAGCAGAGAGGACAGAAAAAGGATCAGCGAGGAGATTATGCTGATGCAAACACTCTTCCTCATACTAGAGGTCAAGGCAGAGGAAGAGGAGGAGGAATCACATGTTTTACATGTGGGAAGAATGGGCACAAGTCATTTGAGTGTCCAGAGAAAAAGAAGGACGTAGCAGAAGCTCACATTGCAGAAGCGCAGAGGCGTGATGTTGAGAGCGAAGATGCAGATAGCGAAAGATCCCTTGGGATGTATAAAGTCCTTTTGACACCTGAGGAGGAGGTGGAGAGATTAGCACAAAGGACCAGACTATTCAGAACAGCTTTCACAACCAAGGACAGGAAATGAAAGGTTATTGTGGATAGTGGGAGCAAAGATAATCTCGTTTCAACCGAGATGGTGGAAAAACTGGAGTTGGAGACGACTGATCACCCAAGTCCATATAAAGTTTCATGGATACAGAAGGGGCATCAGGTGAGTGTCACCAAATAGTGTTTAGTTGAGTTTAAAATAGGGGGATATAATGATAATATCCTGTGTGATGTTATTCCCATGGATGTATGTCATTTATTGCTGGGTAGACCATGGCAATATGACAGAAATGTGATTCATGATGGGAGAATGAACACATATACTTTGGAGAAGAATGAGAGAACCCATAAGTTGCTTCCAGTAAAGGATAAGGAAGTGAAACTAGAAGTAAGAAACACGATACTTCTCATGAGTGGGAAGGAGCTTCTTATAGAGATGGAGAAGAAGGAAGATCCACAATTCTTTGTGGTCAGAAAACTGAGGATCGTTCTGACTAACACAAGAGTGGATGATCTACCGGATGAAGTTGAGGAACTGCTGGGAGAGTTCGCTGACATCATAGTGGACGAATTACCTCATTCGTTGCCACCGATGAGAAGTGTGAGCCATCACATAGACCTCATACCAGGAGCGAGTTTTCCAAATAAAGCCGCGTACAGGTTGATATCGCAAGAAAATGAAGAGGTCAAGAGGCAGGTCCAGGATTTGATGGACAAAGGATTGGTTAGGGAGACTCAAAGGATTGGTTAGGGAGAGCTTGAGTCCATGTGCTATACTGACAGTGCTCATTCCGAAGAAAGTTGGAGGCTGGAGGATGTGCACTGATTCAAGAGCGATCAACAAGATAACCATCAGGTACAGGTTTCCACTGCCGAGAATGGATGATCTGATGGATTGCCTGAGTGGGGAAAATTATTTTTCAAAGATAGATTTGAAAAGCGGATATCACCAAATTCGCATGAGGGAAGGCGATGAATGGAAGATAGCCTTTAAGACAAATGAAGGACTGTATGAATGGCTAGTCATGTCGTTTGGTTTGACGAATGCGCCAAGTACTTTTATGAGGCTGATGAATGAATTCCTGAGGGAATTCATCGGAAAGTTCGTTATCGTGTATCTGGACGACACACTGATTTACAATAAATCAGAGGCTGAACATTTGAATCATTTGTCCATCATGATGAGAAAGCTACATCAGGAGAAGTTGTTGATCAACATGAAGAAGTCCTCATTTATGAAGACACAACTCATTTACTTAGGTTTTGTTATTTCAGTGAATGAGTTGAGGATGGACCCAGAGAAGGTGGACGTGATCAAGAATTGGCCATCACCAAGAAATATTTTTGAGGTGAGGAGTTTCCATGGTTTGGCTAGTTTCTACAGAAAATTCATCAGAAATTTTAGCGGGATTAGCGCAGCGATGATGGACACAGTGAAGAAGTGGCATAAGACTTTTCATTGGACAATTGAGGCTGAGAAGAGCTTCAATCTATTGAAGTGGAAGATCACAGAGCAACCAGTGTTGGTGTTGCCTGATTTTCAGAAGACATTTCAGGTGAAATGTGATGCCAGTGGGTATGCCATAGGAGCGGTCTTGAGTCAGGATGACAGGCCAGTTGCATATTTCAGCGAGAAGTTGGATGACGCGAAGTTGAAATACTCCACGTATGATAAAGAATTTTACGCTATCATACAGGCACTAAAGAAGTGGAGGCATTACTTGATCCCAAAAGAATTTGTTTTGTACAGTGATAATCATGCATTACAGTTTGTGACTCAACAAGAGAAGTTGAATCAGAAACATGCAAAATGGGTAGAGTACATCTATAATTTTACATTTGTAATCAAGCACATTTCGGGTACTGCTAACAAAGTAGCTGATGCTTTGAGCAGGAAATGTTTGGTGCTGCAGGAGTTTCGAGTCAAGACTTTGGGTTTTGAGAATCTTAGGGACATGTATGCAGAAGATGCAGATTTTGGCGAGGCATATGAAGCAGCTGAGAATCCATTTCTCAGGGATTGGAGTCCATGGATAGATTACATGATCCAGGAAGGATTGCTGTTCAGAGGCAATCAGCTGTGTATTCTGAATTTCTCCATGAGGGAGAACCTGTTGAAAGAGAATCACAGTGGAGGATTGGCCAGACATTTCGGTCATGATAAAACATTCGCGAAACTGAGTGAATCATATTTTTGGCCGAGGATGCGTGTGGATGTCAAACGGTTTGTTGACAGATGTCGGATTTGTCAGCATTCAAAGGGCCGAAAGCAAAATGCAGGTCTTTATCAGCCATTTCCCATACCAGAGAGGCTATGGGAGGCGATCAGCATGGATTT
The DNA here is from genome assembly GCA_032191745.1 of Picea mariana. Classification (NCBI taxonomy): domain Eukaryota; kingdom Viridiplantae; phylum Streptophyta; class Pinopsida; order Pinales; family Pinaceae; genus Picea; species Picea mariana. The sequence continues at coordinate 7,340 of JASDQU010204750.1, forward strand.
TGTATTAGGATTGCCGAGGATGCAGAGAGGAGTTGATTCTATCTTTGTGGTCGTGGATAGGTTTTCAAAAATGGAACATTTCATCCCGTGTCAGAAGACCAGCGATGCAACACACATCGCAAATTTGATTTTCAAAGAGATTGTTAGACTTCATGGATTACCGAAAAGTATTGTTTCGGACAGGGACACCAAATTGATAGGCCATTTTTGGAGGACGCTATGGAAGAAGATAGGGACTAACTTAGTGTTTATTTATGCTTATCATCCTCAGACGGATGGACAAACAGAGGTGGTGAATAGAAGTCTGGGAGATTTGTTGAGAAGCCTGGTGACGGAACACCACAGCAGTTGGGACAATGTGTTTCCACAGGCAGAGTTTGCATACAACGATTCGGTGAATCGGAGTACAGGCAGAAGTCCATTTTAGATTGTGCATGTCACACAACTGAGGGGAGTTTCTGAATTGCGAGATTCAGAACACACTGTAACTAGCAGTGCTAGTGTAGGAGAATTCGTTGAGGCGATGCAGGAAATTCACAGTCAGGTGAAGCAGCGACTGATGAGATCAAATCAGGAGTATAAGCACAGGGCAGATCAACATTGGAGACAACTTCAGTTTGAATTTGATGATCTTGTTCTGGCGCACTTGAGAAAAGAAAGGTTCCCGAGGGGAACATATAACAAGCTGAAAATGATGAAAGTCGGGCCGTGTAGAGTCCTGAAGAAGTTCGGAGAGAACGCATATGAGATTGAGTTGCCGGATGGCATCGGGATATCTCTGATATTTAATATCGCATACTTATACCCATACAGGGTTGGAGAAGTAGAGACTTGAATTGAGGAACCAGTGATCCAATGGATGAAACAGATGCCAGTAGCAGAAAAGCCGCAGATGGAGTGCATACTGGACAAGCGAGTAGGTAAGAAGACCAGAAGAAAAGAATACTTTGAATATTTGGTCAACTGAAAGAATCACCCAGTGGAGGATGCCAGCTGGGAGACCGAAGCAGTCATACAGAAGCATGGACAGACCATGCAGGAGCTCATGGACAGGAGCCCATGAATTTTTCACGCGAGGGAGTATGATGCAGGAGCATCGCCCACGTCAAGAGAGCCAGCGCGAAAGTGGGAGACAGCTGGACAAGCCAGCACGATTTCTTTTTGGATAACACCTTGATATTGTTACACAAACATTAATACGTAGATTTAATGAAGCGCACTTTGTATATTGTAAATGGACTGTTGAGAGGATAGCTCACGTCCTTAGGTAGTTGAGGCATTTAATAGATTTAATGTTGTTAGATAGGAATTTAATTTCGATTTGATAGCTTTAGAGCTCGAGAGGGAAAATGGGATATAGAAACCCTCCTCTGTACATTGTAAAATAATCGAGAGCATTCTGAAGAGAAGAGCATGCAGAGAAGTGTATGAGAACCTCCATGTACAGACATTGAATTAATAGAAAAGATTTGATTCAATTCCATGGTTGTGTTATTCTCTGTGTATTGATGATGTTATGCTTATGAATGTTTTCTTCTCGTCATGCACTTGCTTTTATATGCTGTGTATGTGATTTCATGGTTGAATTGAAGTCTGTGAGAACAAGGAGTTAGCTTCAATTGTTTCTCTATCTTGAACCAGAGAATTCCTGCAAGGAGTGTAGTTGAATCGTCCGCAAGGAGTGCGTTGACAGAAGGGTTCAGATAGAGAGAACTTTTGTTCTAAGTTCTTAGAAGTGCAGATTTAGCACCAGAGCCATGCAAGGCGTGCGCAGGCTGGAAGAAGACTCAGAGTTGCGATTCTGAGCAAAAGAAAGTGAAAGACTGTTGCTGCAGGTGTGCACAGAGTCGAGAAGGCTTCAACACTTAGATGTTGTTGAATATTTTTCGCAAGGAGTGCGCGCAAGAGCTTCTTCCTGAGGGAATTGAAATCGTCAAAACTCAGGAAGGATAGACCTTCAAGTTCGTTGAAGGGTTGAGCCAGAAATTGTGCGTGAGTAGGTTGCAAGGAAGAGACGTAGATTGACGGAAAAGTCTCGTAGAGAGACACTTCTTGTTCGTGGATTGCACAGGAGAAGAGTGGACGGTTGGTACTCTTCGTGGAGAAACTGCGAGTTTCGGTAACTCGTTGGATCTCTCCCAGTTGCAGGAAAGTTACAGCACAAGCGGGAAGCTCTAAGATCAGGAGGGGCAGAGCGTTGATACAAGTTGGCTGGCGTTGTATTATTCGGGAGATCACCCATTGGGATATCATAAGAATAGCATCGGAGAGTTGGTGATGGGAGTCACGAAGTTGCGAGGTGCGACATCCCGATAGTGACGTAAGTCGCGTGGGCCACAGGGGTGAGTGCAAGACAGGTGGAGGAGATCAGATATCTCGCAAGTTCGGGACTCGTCAGTTAAAGACCTTTATATTGGGAAGGACAAGTCGCGAGGGCTCAAGGCTGCGAGATCGCGATAGGATAATATCGATGTCTCGGAACATCGAAACTCGGGGCTTGGAGGACCTAGCGCTTGGGGTTGTGAGTAGCGAGATCGTGACAAGGGTAGAAGTCCCAACAAGGGAAAAGTCAACGATTGACTGACGCATCGGGTCTTGGGGATTCGAGAGTCTTGAAATCAATCGTGAACTCGCGAAGTCACGAAGTTCCGATCCTCCGAAAGGGAGAAGTGAGGGTCGCGCGAAATAGAACCTGTGGGGTGCATAATTTCTGATTGGAAATTTAAAGAACTGTTGAGTTCTTCAGGCCGCGAGTAAAAGAAGGTCCTGGAAGGGGTGAACGTGCTCGCAAGGAGAGCGGTTGCGTCACAGAGTGGGTTCAACCCTGTGACTATTGATCGCTAGGATTTCCACTACAGTAAACCCATGAGTATTAACCGTTGTGTTAATTAAAAACCTTAACGTGTCCATGTAGTGATCGCATTTAGAGCATGCCTCAGAGGTTCACAATGCGGTGTCATGGAAGGAGGTGTGATGCCTCCAGAAGCTCCCTCACCTTTGGAGTCGAGTCCCCAAGTGGAAGAACAAGTCCTTGGGATGGATTTGCTTGTTGTAAGGGATGATGATGATCTGACAAATCCTTTCTAGGTAATGTCAAGGGCCTTGATTCACCATCGGTACTGAGATGAGGCCAAGGCACCTGTACCTCTGAGGGTCCATAGCGTTCCCTAGCTAGTACCGTTAGCATCCACCAAGAACTCAAGAGATTTGAGTTCTCAAGTCCACGAGTGTCGCAGATGTCTATTATGTCGATGTACGGTTGTAGAACAAGGCGCTGTGTTTCACACTTCGCTATTACGACCTCCAGCATGAAGGTTTGTATGATGGTATTTCAACTGAAGGGGAGCGCTCTTCTATGGCAGAATATTCTCCTACCATATTTGAACATGGTCGCCGATGATGTGTCATGGGAACTGTTCGAGGAACGGTTCCAGAAGAGGTATCTTTCTAAGGAATTTGTTTAGTGTCAGATCAACGAGTTCGACGCCTTGCAACAAGGAAGTCGCACGGTGCCCAAGTACGAGGCTCGTTTGGAGCTTCTTCGGTATGCATCACACCTTAATACTAAGAAACTTAAGGTCAACGAGTTCTTGTTTGGCCTTAATGTCAACATATGTGCAAAGGTTAGGATTCTGGTGCCTCAAACCTTGCATGATGTCATCCAGAAGGACCTCATAGCAAAGGAGGAGCTTATCAGTGAGGGTCAAAGAAAGACTCCTATGAGACCAGCAGGGAACGTGTCATCTGGTGTGTAGTAGCATCAAACCCCAGCTAGACACACACCTGGGTATCGTGGCTTCCAGAGAGGATCCACTTTCACTACACCTCGACACTAGCACCTCAACAGGGAAAAACTTATCAGGGACCACAACATCAGTAGCAGCATCAACCACAACAACAATAGTTTCGGCCTGTTCAACAAAACAGACCAGGATTCTAGGTTGGTGGGCCATCAGTTTCTACTTCAGGTACCAAGAGTACTGGACCAAATAACAGGTTTTGGAATTGTGGGGAGCCACACTACCAGTGCGACTGCCCAGTGGAGAGGATTAGAGAATCTAGATCAGCCGGACCCACTACCGTGGGACATTTGGGCAAGGCCCATCGGATTCATGCATGGTGAACAACCACCAGGTAGAGCACCAGTCAACTGTTCTTAAGATGTCAGGTACCGTCACTGACTAGACCCGTAGTATTTTGATAGATCCTGGTGCTACCAAGAGTTTCATTTCTGGTGCAACACTAAAAAGTATTAAGGTAAAGGCAGTCTAGCAGGATGAGTTTAGCTTTGTAGATATGTATTCGGGAGCCAAACAGAAGGTCGGAGGTAAGGTTACGGGCTGTACCCTTAACCTAGGATAGATTGTCACCAAGGCCAACCTGTACGTCACGATCTTAGGATCTTATGATGTCATGATCGGTATGTACTGCTTGAAATTGCATGAGGTGATACTCAACTGTGAGATGAAATGGTTGAGCTTCGTCGATGAAGAGGGACAGAGACGTGTGATTGTAGGTCGGAACCAGGGAGTTTCCCTGAGGTTTATCTCTTCCTTGCAGTTATGAAAGAGCATGTGCAAGGGATGTAAGATTTATGCAATCCTTGCATTGAATGAAAAAGGAGTGGCAAAAGGTC
>JASDQU010204751.1:3002-18888 GCA_032191745.1 Picea mariana
AGAAGGAGCGAGGTGGGTAACACCTAGGCGCAGGAAGGACCATTAGCCATTTTCTATCGGCGATCAGAACTGGAGAGAGCAAGGGTCGCGTGCATGTCAAAATCACGAACTGCGATTCCCCGATTTTATCGGAGCCGTTGATTTGAACGGAGACAGGTGGCACGAATCCCGTGGATCGGGGATTCGGCATTCGGGGTTTCCAACGGCCAGGGACTTGGTATCGTGGATCCGCGATCCCCGAATTTCCGAAGGTTGACGTGGCAGCGTGGGACCCGGGGTCATAGTGGAGTCCAGGTGGCGTGCTCGTGGGAAATCGGAGTTCGGTACTCGGGGGTTTGATAGATCAAGTTTCACGCTACGAGTAGGAGTTCCCCGAGGTTGACCTTTGACCGTCGGGGTTTCGGGGTCTGTTTTCCCAGGGACAGCACTGTGCGGCTCGCGATATCGCGAGTTCCGATCCCTCGATACACGAAGGGGTGATTGCCGAGAAGACTGTGGGTAGAACTCCCGAGAGGAGTGGAAGAGCTTGGACTCTTCAGGGCCGAGAGAAAGAGAAGGTCCTGGTGGAAGTGACCGTGCCAGTGAGGGCAGGTTGCGTCAGCCTGCAACGTCTGCAACCCAAAATTTAAAAAATATGAATCCAACAAGAAAAAACCCCCATGAAAAAATTAATATGTCTAATCTCATCTTATGGTTCCTTTATAAGTTTTCCTTGGCTAAGATGTTGGAGTGGCGCGAATGAGAGAACGAAGAAGAATATTAATTTTCTGGGAATGACCCAGGAATAATTATGGCCCTTCGACAGTTTGGGTTACTAAAATTCTTTAAGATTCAGGGCATGAGGGCCCAGTTGAGATGACTTGAGTACTTGGTTCATACGTGGGATGTGAACGAGCAAGAATTTCATGTGGGTGCCCACACACTCACCATAGATATCGAGGATATATATTTCCTAATAGGAATATTTCATTGTGGTTCACGGGTGACACTTACAACTAGAAAGGGTGGCAGTGAGTCTATGAACTACTACATCCACCATGATTATGTGTCAGGTACCGAGAAACATAGCGGTAAGGTCGCTATTAGGGATGTCTGAGATTTTCCTTTGTGGACTATCCTTTATACTATTACTCACATGGAAAGGAGTGCAAATTCCCACATGGCTCTGAAGAGCCTTTTTCAATATGCATTGGAGTGTCTTGAGCCCCGAGTCTTCAATTGGCGCGAAGGGGTCCTAAAAGGCATGAAGAAAAAAATTACCAAGTGCAGAAGTAGTGGGTTAAAACAATTTGGATATGGGTCTATTTTGGTATCCTTATTTTTGGAAAGGGTCCCTATCCTATGCTTACAGGTGGAGTGGGATATACCCGCTCCATAGGATCCGAGGATGAAGAGGTGGGTAGATCTAATGGCCCGTCATGGAGGTGGTCACATTGTCAGGTATGGCGACATCTTCTTACAGTGGATGAGGAATCAACTGCTCATGGTTGAATATTACACATATGCCAAACTATATTTATGTGGAGATCCAAACCTAGCTCTTCCCGAAGGTTCCAAGTGGGGGGACATAGGTAAGAAGGAAATTTTGTCTATATAATTTTTTTGTTATTTTTAATGATATAAAATGTTTTTTGTGTTTTTTATCCGATGACTAATCGAGTGCTCTTCGATAATGCATATGTGGGACCTTATCRTCCTCCAGGTTCATCCCCTATACAGAGGCRAGGGGARAGAGSTGTYGTAGCAGGAGTAGCTATTGYMGATTTYRAAACCATAGAACAAAACCTGGAGGGACTCACCATGAATGTCCCTAATGCCACAATAGATGATATTCCTAGGCATTACCAATGCCACACAGTGGGYGTATYCGCATCCATYRGTCGAMTGATCCGTAGAGTAGYGYGGGCMGTCGCATGTTATAGMGARMAKMATTCTTGATGCTTTGTTGTATATGTAKCCATGTKCTTCACATTTTTTATATTTTGGTCTTCGGACAAAAACACTTTTTGTAAACTTTTATCGTTATTAATATAAGGTTCCTACCGACTTCCTTGTTTTATGTACAAAGTGTTATTGGATTTTATAAATGTCTCAAATGTATGTCTAACACATAATTAGCCAATGCATCTGTTAATGTATTTAGAAATCTAGGAATGTGTTGATATTCAATGTAATCAAAATGACGTTCCAAGATGTGAATTCGTAAATATACCCTTAGCAAAGTAAGACTTCAGATGGAATAAACATTACTCAATTATAGTACTACTAAATGTGAATCAAGTCATACAATAAGATGACGGATTCCAAGTGAAAAAACATCGGTCAATAATTCAATGAATGCACTGTATTTTGTGATATTGTTAGTTGCACGACTAAGGAAAACACCATGTAGACCGATTAATTCATCCGTAGGTGCATAGATTTCCCAAGAAGAAGATGCTAAGTTTTGAGTACTGCGAATAGTGCCATCAACGGAGCCAATGTAGGGTAGCAAAGACACTGACATCTGGAAACCAAGCACAACTCAAGGTAAGCAACTGAAGGGTGAAACCAAACAATGAAAAAGCACAAAAGAGTATGATACACTAAAACACACAACACTCATGTAAAAAATGATTTAAGCATAGTAATTCTTCAAGTAAAGCCCATTTCTGGGTTCACTCAAAGGGAATCCATCATAATATACCAACTTGTAAGCTCCTTTATCCAACACTCATTTCACAATATAAGGGCCCTGCCACATGGGCTCAAATTTATTGGCCCCTAGAAAATCACAATCTTTCTCGTAAAGAAGAACCAAATCGCCCTCAGAATATGCACGTGGTTTGGCATGCTTGTCATATTTAGCTTTGACATGCTTTTTCTGAGTTTCAATAACTAAGGTGGCATCACGACAGGTTTCGTCTAATTGCATCAAATACAAAATATGTTCCTCTTGAGTAGAGGTGTTAGGGAGAAGTTCGACGGATAGTTTCAAAGATGGGATTTCACATTCAATCGAAAAAATTTCTTCGATACCTTATACTAACTAGAAAGGTGTGAATCTCGTGGCAGACTTAATGGATGTTTGATAGGCCCATAATGCTGAGAACAACATCATGTGCCAATTTGACTTATGAATTCCTACCATCCGTCGAAGTATAGTAGTGAGAACTTTATTGATTTATTCAACCTGGCCATTGGCTTGTGGATAATAGGGGGTTGAGTTTTCATGTCGAAGACCCAACTTTTCAGTAAGTTCAGACATCATAAAATTGTGAAAATGACTACCGTGATCAATAACAATGTCTTGAGGAACACCAAATCTAGTAATGATATGGTTGAATATGAAAAACGCTGCAGTTTTCCCAGTATTATCAAATGTAGGCATCGCCTCGGCCCATTTAGTGAAATAATCCATAGCTACAATAATGTATACATGCCCCACGACCGAGTGAGGGTTACATGTCATGAAGTCAATGTCCCATTTAGTGAATGGAACAATGAAAAATACAAGGTGAAGAGGAGAAGGGTAAGATCAAATCTTATTGTTATAGGTTTGACAAGAATGGCATTTCTGGACGGAAGTAATAAAATCCTTAAACAACGAAGGCCAGAAATAACCAGTTCGTAAGATCTTTTAGGCAATGGCATACCCAGACATATGACCACCACATGCTCCAAAGTGACAGTCATTCAAATCTTTTTCAGATTCATCATAGGTGAGACATCATTGAAATATGGAATCAATACCACGACGATAAATGGTATCACCAAGGATGATGTATTGACAGGCTTGATACCGTATATGACGATGATTTGTACTAGAAATATCAAGCTAGAAAGTTTGGTTCTGAAGATAGATGATAATATCTCCATACCATATGTCATCAAAATTGATTAGAAAGAGGGATTCATCAGGTAAGGAATCCTCTGCCACATTTTCTGTCTTAGTAGAGGGAAGGTCACATATCAATTCAGAAAAAACCAGAGACTTCTTTGACTTGGCGCGTTCAAAATCCAAATCAAACTCCTGGAGAATAACTATCCACTTAGAGTACTTTCCCCCTAGAAATTGTCGAGTAAGGATATATTGCATGGGGTTGCAGTCGGAAATTACTGTGGTTTTGTGTAATAAGATGTAGTGACAAAAACGTTGAACAACTTGAATAGCTTCCAAGGCTAGTTTCTCCACATGTAAATATTTAGTTTCGGTGGTCGTGAGACTCCGACTCAAATAGTATATAACATGTTCATCGTGTGAATCATCCTTTTGGACTAAAATCATGGAAATGGTAGAGTCCAAAGAAGCTAAGTACAGAAAATAATCTCAGCTATAATCAGGTGGAAATAGCAGTGGTGTATGGGTTAAAGAGAGCTTCAAATATTCAAAGGATTTATTTGTAGTATCGTCCCATACAAAATCGTAACCATTCTTAAGAAGTCGAGTAAATACTTTCATTAATTCAACGTAATTGGGAATGAATCGACGCAAAAAGTTTTCCTTCCCTTGCAAACTTTGGAGTTGGCGTAGCATGGAAGGAGGAGGTAGATTAAGAATAGCCTCAACCTTCAAGGGGTCTACCCGAATCCCATGTATAGACATGATAAAACCAAGAAGTCGGCCAAATTACACACAAAAAACACATTTGTGCGGATTCAAATGTATGCGATAATATTGATAGCATAGGAAAATGGCTTGTAAATGTGTTGGGTGATCTTGATGATGCGTGGAATGCATCGGTAGATCGTCTAGATAGGGTTCTACAATGTGCTTAATTTCATGAAAATAATAAGACATAGTGCATTGAAAAGTCGCCCCAACATTTTTTGGACCAAAAGGTAGTTTCCAGTATGCAAAGGTTCCCAAAGGGAAAATAAAAGTAGTCTTGTGTTGATTCGTTGGTGAAATATTGATTTGATTATAGCTGAAGAAACCCTCCATTAAGGAGAATATTTCACTCCTAGCACAATCATCAACAATCTGGTCAATGAAAGGGTTTGGATAATTATCCTTAGGACAAGCTTTATTTATATCCCTATAATCTACACAAACACGGATCGTGCCTTGTTTCTTGTTTACCAAAAAAAGATTGGATACCCAATCAGTCAAAGCCACAAGATAGACAAAGCCATATTTAAGAAGTTTCTCAACCTCAAGCTTGATAGAAAAAACTTTACGTGGATGTATTGGGCGAAGTCTCTTCCGAACGGGTTTAGCATCCAGATAAGTCTTAATCTCATGCACAACAATATCAAGATCAATACCAAGCATTTCTTCATGACTCCAGGCGAAAACGCCACAAAATTCTTGAAAAAGGGCTTTATACGTGCAAATCTCATCAGTAGAACATGAGGCACCGATATGAACATTTTCCATGACCCCGGGTTTAGTCGATATTTCAAGAGGAATGGTGGGTGAAATATTACTTAATTTCCCTTCATACAAAACATCGTGTGTTGACTCAAGAACGAAAGAGATAACAAAAATGATAGACGAAGTCAAAATCCGTTGATAACTCTCTATGGTCTCACGTTCTAGGAAGAGAATGAAACGATGATGCCCATCATCCCATGGAGTATCTTCGATAGAAATGACTGACATGATCATCTCATGAGTAGGAAATATCACGTGAAATGGATCAGGAGATGTATCATAGAGAGAAGGAGGAGAGGGAGTTGTCAATTGAATAGCTTGATAAGATGATTCAACCGGACTTAAAGGAATTATGTCATTGTAATGAAGATAATCACCAGAGTGAGGTACTATCCATGGGTCATATGACTCAGGGGTTTCACGAAAAACGGTTGATATAATGTTGATCAAGGCGAAAAAAGGAGTTGGAATAGCGGGTGGTGGAATGGGAAAAGCACCCATCAAGGTTGAATCATTTAAAAGACCCACGCCGACATTCTCATAACCGGGAGGTGTTTTTGAGATAAAAGGTATGTTTCTAGTACGTAAATCATAATTAAAGAAGGCCAGTTGTTCGACAGTAATGACCTTTCCTTGGTGTGGGAAACGTAACACATGGAAAATGGTAGACACAACTGCATGCATGGAATCAATCTAGCTATGGCCAAGTAGAAGGTTATAATCAAGAGGTCCATCAAATACCTCCACCTCGACATTAACCTATTTACCTTTTAACGTAATAGACAACGAAGGAATAACACCATAAGGTTTAAACCCCGTACCATTAAAAGATTTAAGAGTATTGTGTGACTCGGTAAGGGCAGGAGAGCAAATAGCCTTCCAACAAGTGATGGACATAACGCAAGTTGAGGCTCCTTTGTTAATAATGGTTCGAAAAATATTCTTATTTTCCACAACAACTTGGATCTGAAACACTAATTGAGGAGGAATCCTTGGAATATGATCTTCCAAGTCAAATATTATTAAATTAGTATCAGTATGATCAATTCCACCTATAGACTTTAACAACGCCTTCTGTTGAGTAGGAAAACTTTGAAGGACTTCGAGAGCCGACATTGCATAGGGTGCTTGCACAAGATCTTCTACAATATTGTAGTTTTGAGCAGCACGTGCGTGAGGATTGAATAAAGACTTTCAAAAAATGACATTGGGAGGAGGACACAGAACTGTATCTAGGCCCACTTGTTCGAGATGAAGAGGATCGTTTGGAGGTGACGTTGGGGGAGAAGGTTGAACCAATGTAGGTGGTAGATCATCAAATTTCTCTTTTGATGGAGAATAATATTTGGCTCCAGTTGCAACTGCAATTTCGTTCTTCTTGGAGTCACCAGTACACATAAGAACATAAGACATGGTAGAGGGAGAAGGTTGGTCATTGTAATGTTCCAGATATAAAAAGTATGCAGAACATAAATAAAATGCTAGAAATGGCAGATAAATAACAATATAACACTGAAATGATATCAAAATAATACTAGAAAGAGCACTTTGATTTTGAGAGAAATGTTCACGGGCCTCTTTGAGGGGGCAACCTCTAGTCGAGAAGAGCTCTATTACAATAATATCTAAGCTAGGTTTCTCATACCCTCGACTCCTATTTATACTAAATATATCTATCAAAAGAACCATCTAGAGGAAGATCCTTCTAGAAGCGGAAGCTTCTATTAGGTCTTCTTACATTCGACTTATTCTACTTTATTACAAGGAATTATTAATATTGACCTTTATTACATCTGAATATATTGTTATACATACGTGAGGGGTAGGTGACTAACATGTACTCCCCCTTAAAAAAAACCTTGTCCTCAAGGCTTGAGATGTCGAAATTGCTGTAGAATGGTAGCTGGTTCCCAAGTGGCATCTGTTGGAGTTGTATCTTTCCACTAGACTAACACTTCCTTGATGGTTCGTTGATGCAGGCGACACTCACATGGGTCCAAAAATTCTTGTGGCTGTAGCCAAATGGATCCTTCTTCGTCTAACTTGGGAAGGTTGATTTGATTTTGGCACTTAGTTCCAATCACCTTCTTTAAGCATGAAACATGAAAAACATGATGTAGCTTAGAATGATTGGGAAAAGCTAACTGATAGGCCACCTATCCCACATGCTTGAGAAAAATATAAGGACCATAAAATTTGGGCACCAACTTTTGATAATGGTCGGCCTTGAGGGAATTTTGCTTGTAAGGTTTCAGTCAAAGAAACACCTGATCCCCTTCTGTAAATTGACGTTCAGAGTGACCTTGATCTGCTTATTGCTTCATGCAATTCTGGGCCATGACCAAATTCTCTTTGAGGGTACATAGAATAGCCTCTTGAACTGTAAGCGTTTGGTCAACCGCCTGGACCTTCAAGACACTTGGTAAATATGAGAGAACTGAAGGTGGATTTTGTCCATATACCTCTTCAAAAGGATTCATGCGGGTAGTTGTATAGTATGAAATGTTGTACTACCATTCAACTAGGGGTAACCATTGAGCCCACTGATTTTTCTTTTTCGATGCAAAACACCTCAAATATGTTTCCAAACACTTGTTGACTACTTTAGTTTGACCATCAATCTGAGGATGATAAGTTGTGCTGAGATGCAATTGGGTTCCTTGAAGCTTGAACAATTCTTGCCAAAAATTGCTGGTGAAAGTTGGGTCCTGATAAGAAACAATAGAATGCAGCATGCCATGAATCTTGAAGACTAGGTCCATGAAAAGTTGAGCCACAGTGGATGTTGTAAATGGGGGTAGAAGAGCACAGAAATGAGCATACTTGGAAAGACAATTGAGTACCACCATGATGACTAACTTATTTCCCAATTTAGGTAAGCCTGTAATAAAATCCATAGAGATATCCCTCCAAATAGCAGGTGGAATCGGAAGCGGTTGTAGTGTGCCAGGAGATTTGACTATTTCTCCCTTGTTGTGTTGACACACATCACATTCAGATATAAAATTACGAACGTCTTATTTCATACCATCCTAGAAAAAAGAAAGTTTGACCCTGTCATAGGTTTTGGTAAACCCGGAGTGCCCAGCTGTGGGTGTAGCATGAAGCTCAGAAAGTACCGTGGATTTAAGTTTTGACTGTTTACTTAAATACAAACGGCCTTTGTATCGAATCTCATCATGGATCCAAGAGTAATGTGGGGGGACTTAAGAATTGGACTGCAATTGTTGTATCAGATGTGAAATTTTGGGATCATGTATCCATTCCTAGCAAACGGCTTGGAGCCAATCTGGTACAATGAAGGAGAGAGAAAAAATGGATCCTTCATCTTCATATTTTCGGTAAAGTGCATTCGCAACCACATTGTCTTTTCCTTTCTTGTAAATGATCTCATAATCATATCGAAAGAGCTTAGTCACCCATTTTTGTTTCTCTGGGGAGGACATGCGTTGTTCCAGAAAATACTTGAGGCTTTGATGATTTTTCTTAATTTGGAAGCATTTCCCCAATAGATAAGGGTTCCACAGATCAACGACATGCAGAATAGTCAACATTTTATTTTCATATATTGATTTGCCCAAATTTTATTCAGATAGTTGTTTGCTGGTAAAGGCCAAAGGCCAACCCTCTTTCATAAGGACAACACCAATTCCTTTCCCTGAAGCATCACATTCCAGGACAAAGGTCTTTGTGAAATCGGGAAGGGCCAGGACTGGAGTGGTGGACATGGCCATCTTCAAGGTTTGAAAGGTCTGAGCAACTGTTGGAGTCCAAGTGAAAGAATTCTTTTTAAGGATTGCAGTGAGAGGTGCTGTAATCTTTCCATAATTCTTAACAAACTTGAGATAATAACCTGTTAAGCCTAGAAATCCACACAATCTTTTGAGAGTCTTTGGGTGAGGCTAGTATTTCATAGCTTCAATCTTCTTAGGATCCACCCTGATGCCATCCTTGCCAACAAGATGAACCAAGTACTCAGCTTCTGAGGCGCCAAAAGCACATTTAGATTGTTTCAAGAAAAGTTGGTGTTGAGAGAGTAGATGGAGAAATCCATCCACATGAGCAAGATGGCATGTCTAGGTTTTGCTATAGATGAGGATATCATCAAAGAAAACTAAGACAAAATGATAGAGAAAATGACAGAAGACATGGTTCATGAGGATTTGGAAGGTGGAGGGGGCATTACATAAGCCAAAGGGCATGACCAAAAACTCATAGTGGCCCTCATGAGTTCTAAAGGAAATCTTAGGAATGTCTGCCTCTTTCATATAGGTCTGGTGGTAGCCAGAACGAAGATCAATTTTAGTAAAGAACTGAACGCTGCTCAATTCATCAAAGAGGTCATCAATGACAAAAATGTGAAATTTGTCATTAATGGTGAGTTTGTTGAGGGCGCGAAAGTTAGGACACATGAACCAAGAACCTTATTTCTTCAGGACCATGACCACAGGAGAAGAGTAGGATATTGTACTAGGGCAGATAACGCCTTCGTTAAGCAGTTCTTGAACAATTTTCTCAATTTCATTTTTTTGGTAAAAGGGGTGGCGATAGGGATGAATATTAGGAGGAAGGCTTCCTGGTACCATGGAATGGAATGATCATGAACACCACGGGAATGAGGGAGTCCCAAGGGAGTGGAAAATACCAGTTGATGTTTAGATAGGATGGATTGGAGGACTTGCAACACAGAGGGTGTCTCAATTTCTTGTATGGCATGGAGTTGAGAAAGAACGCCATAATGGCCTTTTTTGAGTAGCTTTTCCATGCGATGGGAGCTAATGATTTCAGGTGAATCGGTGATGATGACTTGGAAATTATATTGTTGGCCCTCCTGGTCGAATTGCATGGTTAATTCCTTAAAATCCATGAGAATGGGACCCAAAGTCCTTAGCCAGTCTGCACCGATCACAATGTCACAATCACCCATGTCGATAGAAAACATATGAGATTTCAGGTGGTAGTCACCAATTTAGAGACGCACATTTTCACAATGCCCTCCAAATTTCATGGAGCCTCCATTGGTAATCATGGTTTGGAAATTATTGATTGCATGGATATAGCAATGGGTTTCTTGGGCAATGTGGCAATGAATAAAATTATGGGTGCTTCCACTATCAACAATAATGATGACCTTCCTATGCTTTATGTAACCAATTAGCTTGAGGGTTTGGGGGGGAGAGAATCCAATGAGAGAATTTAGGGAAATGAGCGGTTCTACTTCAGGGGGGCCTGAGGGAGGGGTTATGTCAGTGGGTTTAGGTGACTCAGACACAATGGGAGTTTCAACATCCTCTTCTGAAATATCCTTTGAGATGGCCACAAAAATATTCTGTTCCTTACACTTGTAGCCCAAAAAATATTTGTCATCAAAATTATAACAAAGGTCTTTGAGTTGGTGTTCAGCCATTTCATCCCTGGTCAATTTTTGGATCTTTAGTGGAGTAGAAGGAGTAGTGGAATTTACTAGTTTAGTGTGAGGAATACAGAGTGGTTTATGGTTTTGAGAAGAGACAACCTGTTCTACTTCCTTAGCTCTTTTAGTAGCCTCCACCCAACTCTGAGGCCGAGCCATGAGGACATGGGAACAAATCTCATCCTTGAGGCCACTGATAAAACATTATTGGAAAAAAGCATCAGGCATGCCCTTTGTATGAAAATCCAGTCGCTCAAAAGTAGCTATAAAGTCTTCCACTATTCCAGATTGTTTCAACTTTGTCAAACGACCTAAATGGTTGGTATCAGTGTCAATGCATTCATAAATATCTGCCACAAAGTGTGTCCAAGCAATATACCCTTGACAAGACGTTTTTGTCCATTGCCACCATTGCCAACATTCTTGATCTAGATGGAGAACAACATACCAAAGTTTGGCCAAATCATCTGTAATTTTGTACAAAGAGAAATAATGTTCCATTTGAGTTACCCAACCAGTGAGATCTGAGCCATCAAATTTGGTCACATCCACTCGTGGAAGGTGTAGGTCACACAGAAAGTGATGGGGCTGAAAATTATGGGAATGAGAGGAAGTCTCAACTTCGGTATGAAAAGGTGGGTCAAATAAAGGGGGATCTACAGGGATATGCAGCTTGGTGTATATCATCGAAACAACATATTCAAGATAGTTAGTCATGTCTTGTTTGAGGTATTCTTTGAGTTCGATGATTGATGCGGTAATGGAGGAGTGCATGTTTTGATTGATGGTGGCAATATTGAAACTGAGTTGTATCACTTCTTGTTGGGTCTCTGTGAAATTAGATTGCAAGGTATTGAAGTGAGCTTCCAAGTCTTGGCTACGGGTATGGGCCATGATGACGAGGGAACCGAAAAGGGGTGAGCGGGGTAATTTTTTTTTTGAAAAAATATAGGTATGAATGTGATAAGGGAAAAAAGATAAATTCAATGGAATAGGTCTCAAATAATGGTGCAAAAATTTCCAGACTTTTTTTTTTCTACACCTGCAGAGTTATACTCTAGTATGAAGAATATTGCAGTGATGAAATACCCAAATGATTAACCAGGAAGAAATGTGTAGTGAATTGGCAACTCGAACATAGTTGCACGACAATAGATCTTGTCTGTTTTATGTTTTGTTTTCATCCCCAAGGGTTAGGTATTCAAGGGTTCTACAAACAAGGGTTTGCCCTGTGTTATAGAGCTCTGATATACGTGTGGGGTCCAATAGTAGTACTCGGACCAATATCTCAAGGCACTAGCTAAGGAGGCTATACCATGCCCTTATCTGTACTATATGAATACCCGGGTACGAGAGAGTATCTTCCTGAGTGTTGTTCTCAGTGACACTATAACAGTGAGGTAGCCAATCGGTTTATTTAAAATGGGCTTAAGGAAATCTAGGTCGGTCCGTATAGAGGTGTTGTCTAATGCGCTACCACTCGAAGGGGTACCAACAGGGGTTACAAGGGTGGCCAACAAATGTTCTCTTAAGAACCAATTGTATTTCCCACATGTATGAATCCCTCAACCACGAGTTTATGCACTTAATGAAAGATCTCTGTAGCTTAAAGACGTCATAATACGTCTCTACCCTGAAAAAAATTAACCCACAATTTTCTGCCGAGGAAAGTGCTCTGATACCACTTGTAATATTCCGGATATAAAAAGTATGCATAACAAAAATAAGATGCTAGAAATGGCAGATAAATAACAATAAAACCATAACAACACCACAATAACACTGAAATGATATCAAAATAACACCAGAAAGAGCAATTTGATTCTGAGAGCAATGTTCACAGGCCTCTTTGAGGGGGAAACCTCCAGTCGAGCAGAGCTCTATTACAATAATATCCAAGATAGGGTTATCATACCCTCGACTCCTATTTATACTAAATAAGTCTACCAAAAGAACCATCTAGAGGAAGATCCTTCTAGAAGCAGAAGCTTCTATTAGGTCTTCTTACATTCGACTTATTCTACTTTATTGCAAGGCCTTATTAATATTGACCTTTATTACATATGAATATATTGTTCTACATACATGAGGGGTTAGGTCCCTAACAGTCATGAATGACCAATTGGGCCTATTGTTGAGAAGGAAAAGGTTGTGACAAGACGATGGGTATATGAGGTTTCCCGACCCCTTGCAGGAACTTAGTAACCTCTGCACGTTGTGGGCAATCTTTGTCAAGGGTAATGAGGTTTAAGTTTGTCTTTGTCATCAACAAACTATTTTTTGGGTTTCTCAGATTGTTGATTATTATTTTTGTCCTCCTTATTCTTACCCTTCCCTTTCTTTTTATTTTTATTTTTACCGGTAGGTGTAGATTGGACTGAATTAACTTCAAAAGTTTTACCGGGAGAAGAAGTAGGAGTAGGAGTATTTTGTACATTAGAAGCAATAGAATTGGGATTGGTATGACTGGCTTGTATAGATTGAGTCTCAGCATGAAATATTCCAATCACGCCATCAACAACATGAGAAGATACTGGAGGTGTTGGGGTAGGATTCATAGAAGGATGAGGAACATCATGGACTAAGTCGTATAGTGTGCCCATTTGCGAATAATCGAGATATAGATATTGAGCACGACTAATCGTCTATTCTTCAATGACGACACCACCCATGGCAACATCATGGTCTATAGGCCCAATGAGTGATTTGGTAAACCACTTAGCCAATAGTTGATCAGGAAGGGGAACTTTGATTAAGTGTCTTCCCCTCCTCCACTCATGGATATGATCAGAAATATGAGTTAAAGAGGATTGTTTAAAATAACTCAAAATTTCAGTTCTTGTCTCATACTGAATTGGAAATTGGTAATTCATTAATAAATCTATGTATAGGGTATTAAAGTCATTAAAGAAACCTCATGGTAACTTAATATACCACTTGGCTGCCAAACCCATGAGAGTTCGTTGGAAAATTCGTAATCTTATAGAGTCATCCATCAATGAGTTGGACGAACACCAAAGATGGAAAGTCATGATGTGATTATTTGGGTGTTCTCCTGATCGACCGTCAAACTTAGGAATGCCAGATGGTAATTTGGTTGGTATGAGGACCAATAAGGAGAATGTAAAATAGGATCATTCAAAATCCTATATAAATACAATAAATCCAAAGTAGCAAGAAAAGGCAATTGTCTATTCACTTGAGGAAACTGGCAGTTTTGAGGAGGTACTCCCGTAGGTATACTAGTAGGACCATAAGAAGTTTGTCGATAGTTATATAGTCCCGATAGATTCGGTTGTGGAGGGTTTTGATTAAGTGGGCTCCCTTGGAAAGGAGCATTAGAATGAAAATTTTGGCCCCAAGTGGGATTCATAGAACCTGGATACGGCTGTCTGAAATTACGGGGTACAAAAGAATTAACTTGAGGATGTTTCCCCCCAGATGGTTGTTGATTCCCTTGGAAAGGAATATTCTAAGGTTGATATTTTAACACAGGTTTATTTTGTCCATAAACTGGGTTATGAACTCCAACTTGAGGTTTCCCCCCAACTTGAGGTTCTCCCACAATTTGAGGTTTTTCCCCAACTTGAGGTTGACCTCCAACAAGAATCTGAAAACCAGAAGTGACAGAATGACTAGTGCCTCCAACTGGATTGGAGCCACTAGGTACATGATGATTAGATACTCCATACAAAGGTGGAGGAGGAACATAAGTCCCCCCAGAGAGAACCTGGGTAGGTGTAGGAAAAAAATGACTAGTTGCATTATACCCAGGAGGAACAAAAAGTCTAGACCCTCCGGATGGATTCTGGGTAGGAATAGCAATGGAAGTATTCAAATCATTATACCCAGGGGGAAGTGATGGATTTGGTCTAAGAAAAAGTGGTGTTCTAATATGAGCTTGAGTGATAACCACATTTCCCATAGAAACAATCGTAGCTTATGGGACCATGGTAGAGTGGGAAATCTGGAGAGGAAGAATTGAGTGAGAATCAACCAACAATTGGTATGAAACTGTGACGACATTACTGGTTGTACCATTCAAATGATCTAAAGGTACCATATAGGTAACAGACTTCTCAGGCATTTGCGATGCCATAGTTTGATTAGGACTTATAAATGACTCACTCTGAAAGGGTGGATCATCCACACCGGACTCTATGTGAGGTCCAGTAGGTATTTGAGTATGATCTTCAATAACAATTTCTCCCAATGAATTTAGCCGGAGAAGAAGTGGATCTTCTCTAAGATTCAATAATGGGTTTATGGGAAGTCTGAACGCCTCTAAAGAATATGAAATAATTCTGAATTCCTCTAAAGAATGTGAACTTCCAACCTTAGAGGCTACTTAGTTATTGACTTCTCCCTCAGGAGAGCCCTCTGGTGAGTTAGGAAGCAAAGGGAGGTAACCTTCCCGATCTTCCATAGGTATCCCTTGCATCCTACATGAACAACGAAGGCCGATGTTGGCCAAACCAAATAAAGAATGAAACAAATCTATGGCCAACTAGAGAAACAAACAACACTCACTAATAAAATGTAGAAATCAAACCAAGAAAACAAACCTTCTTAGGTCGAAGTCACTAGTTGGTGATGAAATCCAACATCGTGAAATCAAGACAAGAAGGGGCTGGGACAAAGCAGGTGGAAACGTTACGTTGATGACCTTCTTAACAGACTTACACCCCGATGCAAGCTCCCACACATAATCGTGGGTATACCCTCCAAGGAGCCCGAGTGAGTTTGGACAATGTCAATTCCAAGTACCGTGAATAATTTCCCTTCCATAGTCACCTCATGTAAATACCCTAAAGAGATAGGTTACTAAGGTTATCAATTACGACAATGATGCCTAGGGAAACAGTCAACAGTCTGATACACACGCAAAGGCAAGGTATCTAGCCCGAAATCAACTCAAGAAGGTCCCCACAGGATTTTCTTCTCAAGTGACCCCCAATAATACTCACAATATCTACACCAAGGCTGACAAAGCAGGGTGAGTAACTCTTCCAGTCCTAAGGCAACCTCATGATTGACCCTTGTGTTAGAAGGGCTTCCTAGGAAAAAATGTAGCAAGTGGATTTGAACTCTCCCTATCACAAGATACTATTGTGTGT
>JASDQU010204754.1:4023-14504 GCA_032191745.1 Picea mariana
GATATGGCAGGTGATAAAGATAGCAGAAGGAGTACCATAGGGTATGTGTTTACTATAGGTGGAAAAGAAGTAAGTTGGATTTCAAAAATGCAAAAGGTTGTTGCACTTTCAACAAAAGAGGCTAGTGAAGAGATGATTTGGTTACAGAGGTTTATGGAAGAATTGGGAAAGAAGAAAGAGAATAGCAGGTTGTACTGTGACAGTGAGAGTGCCATTCATCTTGCAAAGAACTTAGCCTTCCATTCGAAGACTAAGCATATACAGTTGAGGTACCACTTCATACGATATACCTTCGAAGATGGACATTTGAAGTTGGAAAAGATACACACTAGCCACAATCCTGCAGACATGTTAACAAAGGGAGTAACCAAGGAGAAACTGAGTTCCTGCTCAGTTTCAGTTGGTCTTCAAGAATGAAGATGAAGATGAGAAATTTTCTAGGTCCAAGAAGGTTCAGAGTCCATCATATACAGCAGCGATGGAGTTGTTGAGATCAGTCTCCAAGTGGGAGATTGTTGGTTGTGGAGCCTGGTTATCTTCCTGATTCAGAGGTATTTTACTTTCAGTCGTGTTTATACGCCAGAAGTATGTACACTCTTCCATGCAGAGGAGTGCAGAGGGGGGCTATCCCCCCAGCTTGGGGGTCTGGGGGTAAGTGGGCCCCCAGTAGGGGTTCAGGGGCAGCGTCCCCTAATGGGGGTTTGGGGGCGAAGCCCTCGAAGGAAAAATTTCCTTGTAAATGTATATTGTAATTTCATTGTAAATATGGATTGTTCATTATAAGGTCGCAGATCCAACGATAGAGATTATGTTAGGGTTTTTTTCCCTAGAAGGAAACCCTCTTTTATGAGGGAAATGTATTGTGGTTATGGTTGATGGTGAATATTGTATTATGAGATAGGAGACTGTGAGAGAAACAAGAGGAAGTTACAGCAGGTTTTTTGTAGGTTGTATCCCTTCATATGCTGGATAATAATAAAGGAAGGACCTGGCAATTTCTCTGGTAGACATAGCTCACACTAGGTGAACCACATAAATCTGTGTCTCTATTCTATTGTGTATCTTTTGTTTTTTGTTTCCGCATTTGTTTTATTTTATTGCTCCATGGTCTTATTTTTCTAACAATCTTGGTCATGGTGGCTTTCGATTTCTTCCAGGAAGAAGGTTTGAGGGGAGAAACCTTCCTCTTCTTTAAGGGATCAATCTCATCTCTAGGCGGTGTTACTTCGCCTGGCTTCTGTTCAATTCCTTTTCCATTTATTTCTTCTACTTCATCATCACCCCCTCATTTAGGTGATACTGAAGAAAACTTTCCTGAGACACTGCTTAAATCTTAGACCTCTTCAGTCTTCTTCATTCTGTTGGGCCCAAGTGTATCATGTTATTTATGTGTGGTCTCTGGGATGTTAGGGTCAAACATCTCTACAGGGTCTGCAGGAATAAGGAGGTCTGCGAAACAATCCTTGGTGATCTCCTCAAGGTCCTCTTCCGTGAGTTTGTAGTATGACTGAAGTTGCTCCTTATGTTCATTGATGTGCATTGTTATGTAGATGAAGTGTCGATCTGCGTAGAAATTCATCAAGGGTCAAAACCTTTGTATGGTGTTCGGGGTCATGCGAGGTTCATCTTCAATGGATCTCTTCAGATGAAGGTAATATGTATGAAAAACAACGTTTGACTACCACTGTTTATTCATATCACTTGATTACCAGAGGGTGGTGAACTTCGCATCAAGAGGCTCGAACGGTTAAATATCTAGGAAGGTATCACCTTCCAGCATCTCCCAGACAACAAAGGTGATGAGGATCAGGAGCCAGCTAAAGTGAAACTCATAGCCCTAATCATGTGCTTTGCAATAGTCTAGTTACAACTGATTAACTAGGTACTTCACCCAGTTCATCTGTAGGCCTTCCACGCACTTCCCTACAAGGTCAACAACAAAGCCTGTGACCTGTGTAGGTCTATTCTTTCTTACTAACTTTCCAGATATGAGCTGGCAGGCTAGGAGCACTGTGCCATTCTGGATGGAGGCTACCTTATAGCCTTGCATCCCCTTTTCAACATCATCGTATGTATCTTTGATCTTATGTGCTAGTGCACGATCTGTGGATTTTCCTGGATAGAACTCCTGTGGGTCGAGTCCTTGCATACTTAATCCTGTGATCCTATGGATCATCATCGGATAAACTATAATATGGTAGTCTATCCATAAGTAGCCACCATGGTAACATGAAAGCAATATCTTGACATAGACGTTGACTTCTTGTTGCCTTCCGAAGTGTGGGATCTTCATTACATTTAACAGGGTGGACTGTGTGAGGTTCATCATCCATAGCTGGGGGATTATCTTTGATTTCTTCCCCTTCGTCCTAGTCAGGTATTTATATAGGGTAAGCATGCTATAGTTCTTGCGATCTCCAAGGTTGAAGTCACTAAACTTCAACGTTGTGATCTTGTCCTGCTGCACTCAAACTGCACGTATCCCCTTCGGGAGAAACGTAGTAATCATGGAGTACTTGAAATATATTGGCATGCTATCTCGACTCACCACGCCGGCCAGAAGTGGGATGTAATCAGGCAATATGGTCGGGATCAGCTTCACATTTTCTAGGTCATCTATGTGTTTGGTTCTCTTTTCTGCTGATGGTATGGATGATCCAGCTCTGCGAGCAGTCGACGAAGAGGCTTCCACTCCTATCTTCGATGATGCTTGAATACTTGTAGACATTACTCTTTCAGACATTACTCTTTCAGTCATTAGGTCAATGAGAACTTCTTCGACAATTTTCTCTATAGCGCTAAGCTCATCCGACATGCACGCTAGTGGTTGAATATCTCGGGTTCGAAGAGTAATTGCTCAATGCAACGAGATGGATGGAAATAACATGATGATCATTGTGTGAAATCAACTAGTATACGGACTTAGATTCACGGTTAGCAAAAATTTTCTCGTTGCATGGCGTAACGGGATAAATAGATAACTTGGCAACAAATCTCTTGCAATGGTTGAGAAGCCTTCATTAAATCAGTTATGTCTATTATGGCACAGTCCCAATGGTCTGGTGGTGAACTTTTTGATCATAAATGTCTTTCTACCCATTTGGGTCGTCGGTCTAATGGTTATACTATTCTCAACGGCTATATTGCTTCGCCATGGTGAAGTTCCATGTGACGTTGTTCTGATATCCCAACGAAGTTCCAATTTTGCAAATTTTTCTTCTATGAAGCTCCCTCTGGAAGCTTCTGTAACTTTTCGATCTTATCTCTCTTCTTACTTATTTTTCTAGCCTTATTTCTAGTGAGCTTCGTCTTGGTATGCCTTTTTCCATTCTAATTCTTATCTTATTTTGGCAGAATAACTTCGCATTGTTGAGATTCTTTCCTAGAAATTAGGGGTAGTACTTCATCTATATCTGGAATAGGTACTTCAGTCTTCTGTGAATCTTCTAGTGTTCTTACTACTTCGAAATCCAAGACTCTGGTTTTAAATAGCTTCACTCGATTCTCCTATTCTTGAATCAAGTGCGCGATCCTCCTAGTCATGAAATATTTTAACTCTTTCTTCTTCTGCTCTAGGATTTCTTCTTCTTTCTTTCTGGCCTGATCTCCTTCAATCCAAGGTTTTCCTAGTAACATATCAAATGGAGCATTGTTCTCAATAAATTTAACAACTTCAAATTATTCCTCTGTCGAAGTTCCATGAGCACTCATAGATATCTGGGTGAGATTTCCACATAGGTTTATCAGCTTTCCTCTAAATAAACCTATTCCTCCCAATGAAGGAATCATAACAGGATTTCCTAGAATTTCCCAAGTTCTTCCTATCACAATATTTACCTGTGTTTCCTCATCCAGAACACAATCAATGTCGAAGTCTCCTATTCTTGCTTCAATGCATTCTTTTTCTTTGAATATCTCTGATAAGCTAATATGTCAGTGGTCATTCAGTGTTTCTTTCATCTGTAGAAATACTTTTTTTTATTCTTTCTGGGGTTTTCCATAATCTCATTTTCTTGACCTTTCTCGGGGTCTACTTGTTCCATATTCATCCTTTCAACCTTAGAAATCATTCTAGGGAAATCAAAAACTTCATGGTCCATAGCTTTGCAACAGAGGCAACTAGGTCTTCTTCCAGGGCATTCCTTAGCTAGATGTCTTGGTTTTATGCAACTGTAACAAAGAGTTAATCCTCTCTTTCTCTTAAATGATCCCCAACCTTTCCTGTATTGTGCACTAGGATCATGGTAGCTACCCTGCAAAAAATTATTTCTAGGATCCTGCATCCATTTGTTAGTCCAAACATTCTCTCTATGCATAGGTATAACATATCTTTTACTATTCTTATCAGATCTACACATATCAAATCTTATTTCTTCTATCAGTTCCCTAGTTTTCAAGCGAGGAAAAATCTTATCAAATGTACCTAGATCCATACTTTAGAAACAAAAATTTCCACTAATCTTATCTTCAGTAGAGCACAAAGCTTACAGATCTAAAACTTTTCACTATTATTACCTTTATCAGAGCACAAAGCTTGTAGATATTACCTCTTTTCTTCATATCGGGCTTCTTTTCTTAGCATAGAGCTTCACAGATTGAGTAGAATACTGCGCACTAGAGAGACAAATCTACGCACAGAGCTTTCACAATTTCAGGTCAGATATTTGCACAAAGCTTATTTTTCTTCAGTTCCCAACAATCATAGTTTCATTCCCAGCAATAGAACCATTTGTTGGCACAAGTGCAGACCCAGAGTTCAACGCTACAATAGTGCACCAACAAAACCCTAACTACTGACCCTTTTGGCAACACCTGCAAAGCAGATGAAGTTTCACCCGAGGTAGAGGCAAGAGTGGTTGTAGGACTCAGATGTATGCAACCTTAGTTGGGACACAGATCTGTGATTATAACACTTAACAGAGCACTCAACAGTTAACATTCATCAATATTCAATCTTAGTTACAACGCAGTAAACCCTAATTACAGAGCATCACAATATTCAACCAGATCTAGCATCTAGCAGCACTTAGCATGACGAAACAGATTAGATCTAGCAGATTCAATAACTAAGCACATGTATATAAGTCATATCTAACATCCATCCACATTATTAATCATTAAGCATCAAAAAATATATCTACCATACATCTATATTAAAGAACTAAGCAAGTAAACACATAAACATATCAATACATCACAAAAAGTAGAGCAACACAGCATGTACGTGGTTCACCCCCACCCTGGGGCTACGCCCACCAACTCTTCTCTTCTTTATTATCTTTGGGCAAGCTTCTTACAGGCACATATCATCCAAGTTATACTTCGCAGAAGACAGTATATCTGCACTCACTCCACCAGATCCTCCTTCTTCTCTCTAGGGTATAGTACCAAGCCTTCACACAGTCTCTTACAATTACTTGCACTAGCCTTGCAAGCCTCACACAGTATACAGAAAGCACTTACAACTCTTGATCACATAGATCCAACTCTATCACTTAGCCATTCCTTTAGAACTTAGCACACTGACCTCTTCTTACATCACCTATCTATCTATTTATACATACAAAATAGGCCTAAGAATGGGTAAACCCATGGGCTGACATCCCATACCCATTACATAATCCTGAATCCCAAAAAGGGCCCTAAAAGGCGCCAAGATCCTGTGATCTCCTCTTCATCTTGCACTCCACCTTCGACATCCTGTCAAAGTCCCAAAATAGGTTAAACATGACCAAGGATCCTCAAAACTTGTTCAAGGGCAATAGGGATGCATAAGGTACGAAAGATAACCATAACCTTGTAACCAATATTTTGTTTCATTTTTTATACGTTTTTGTTTGTAAAATGAGGGATATAAACCATATCATTTTCATCATGCAGACCGAGGTGCGTCACGTCCGATGGACATGCCAGCATTGGGGCACTGTGGGGATTCACAAGAGACAGTTGAGCATGACGTCGTAGTGGGAGGGCTCCAGGAGGTGGAGAGAAACCTTCGGGTCTTGACGATAGATGTTCCTCCCTTAAGGAGGTGAGATGTGCCTTTACACTTACATTGACACATATTTGGGGTCTCTGAAGGCCTCAATCATTTTCTACGACGGGTGGCATGATCAGTAATGTACTTTTTAGATCACAATGTGATACAACAGGGTGATTAGATTCCTCAGATTTTTGCTACCAAGCATATATATATATATATATATATATATATATATATATAATATACTTTGAGGTGCCTATATATGTTTCATTTTTGTTTTATGTGATGCTTTTGTACATATGATTTATGTTTCAAAATGTTTATCTATGCGCAATATACCAATCCAACATGTAATTTGCTAAGGAATATGCGATTGTGTTGAGTTCTCTCGATATGTTTTTGTACTCAAGAAGTTCAAAATATCTTTTGAGATGGTGAACCCTCAGATGGAGATGTAGTAAAGTCAAATTGTGAATGACATACTCATGATTTAGTTGATGGACCACGAGTTGGGAATCGAGGTTGATAATAAATTGAGATATACCTAGGGAGGAGGCTTCGGTTAAGAGACCTATGAAGGTGTGATACTTTGCAGCGTTATTAGTTGTAGATCCGAGGAAAATCCCTCCTGAACTTCCTAACTCTCCAGAGTGGTAGATGACCCAAGATGCAGAAGCGGTGTTCTAGGTATGTCAACTAACGCCATCTGCAAAGCTGAAATAGATGGGAAAGGATGATGTCATCTACGCATTCAATCACAAAGAAAAGTATAAGCAGCAACTGAGACAAAACTTGTGCACACAAAAGAAAAGACACACCAAGTCAAAAGTATATAGTACAGTAATGTACAAACCACACATGCGAGATATTTTATGCATTGTACTTCTTGAGGTAAATCCCATTTTGGGGTTCACTAAGAGATATTCCATCGTAGTCTACTAACTCGTAGGCACCTCTATGTAACACGCGTTTTATGATGTATGGCACGTGCCACATGGGTTCTAACTTTCCTACCCCCATTTTTTTGTGATCTTGATCATAGACTAAGACTAGATCTCCTTCTGCGAAGATGTGAAGTTGGATGGATTTATCATATTGATTTTTCATTCATTTTTGATATGTCTCATTGATGAGAGAAGCATCGTGACAGGTTTCATCCAACTTGGTCAAATATAAGAATCATTCCTCTTCATCAGAAGTGTGGTGTAAGAGTTCTACAGTGATTTTGAACACAAGAATCTCACATTCAAACTATAATATCACTTCTATCCTGTATACCAATTGGAAGGGTGTAAATCCAGTAGTGGTTTTAACTGAAGTTTGATAAGACCAGAGCACGGAGAAGAGTTCCAAGTGAAAAGAGGTTTTATTCCCTCCCACCATGTGTTGAAGCATGACCTTTAGGACTTTGTTGATGGCTTCAACCTGTCCATTTGCCTATGGATAGTAGGGGGATGAGTTTTCATGGATAAAACCTAACCTGGTGTGTAATTCACCCATCATCTGGTTCTGGAAATGGTATCCATGATCAGTTACAATAGCTTTTGGCACACCAAATCGAGTATTGATGTGATTAAACACAAATAGTGTGGCCATCGTTAATAAATGTAGGCATAGCCTCATCCCATTTAGTGAAATAATTGGCAACAATGATGATATAACCATGCCCCCCGACTAAGGTAGGATTACATTGCATAAAATCAATTCCCCATTTTGCAAAGGGGTCGACGAGGACAATGGGATGAAGTGGAGCTGGGTGGGTACGTTCTTTCCTCTGAAAGATCTGATAGGGTGGGCATTTTTTAACGGCCTCAATGAAATCTTGGAATATGGAAGGCCAAAAATAATCGACACGTAGAAATTTTTGGGTTGTATCCATCCCAGAAAGATGATCGCCACAAGCTCCAAGGTGACAGTCATTTAAAACTCATTTAGCCTCTCATGGGTTAAGCAATGTCGTAAGATAGTATCGATGCTCCAGCGGTACAAAGTGTTTCCAATCATAAGGTAGTGCTTTGAGTGGTTTCTAATGCGACGTCATTCATCACATGAAATGATAGGTTGAAAGTGTTAGGTTTGGAGATAGAGAATAATATATCCATACCAAGGATCGGACATGCTAATAAGGAATAAGGATTCATAAGGGAGTGTTGTCCCTCGACCAATTTTTGAGGAAACCTTGGTCAGGTTTGGACCACTTTTCGGAATTCGACAGGCTGGTCGAAGATGGAGTGCCATGGTGGAGCTAAGATCGTAGATCTCACTTGTTTTTTGGGATATGTGGACCTAGAAAGGGGTTCATTATGGTTTGTGTAATGGGTTATGGGATGTTGGCCCATGGGTTTACCCATGTTTAGGCCTTTTTGTAAGGAAATGTAAAACAATAAATAGATAAGAACATATGGTAGAAGTACAATATAGAAGCTAAGAGATGTAAGAGAGAATTCTTGGTAGCTAAGTGAAATTACTTTTGGGTTGCTCAGTGCAACATATTGTGTATGTAAGGCTTTGTGCTTGATAAAGAAGTTGGCTTTGTGCCTTGACCTGGTTTTGGGAAGGAGGATCAGGTGCTCAATGCACAGATCTCCTGTCCGATGTGAAGCTTGGCTTTGTGGCTTAGTGCACATGAGTAGATGAATGTAAGAGATTGAATAATAATAAATAAGATGAAGTAGTTGGTGGATGTAGCCCCACACTGCGGTGAACCACATATATCTTGTGTCTTTGATGTGCTTTGTGTTGTGTTTCTTATGTTATGAATCTGATCAGTGCTTTTCTTATTATGTATGTTAGATAGATCTGTTAATGCTTAGTGCTTTATTGGTATTATTGATGAATGAATGTTAGATCTAATCCAGTGCTATGTGTTGAATGATTGAAGTGATTAATATTTATTGTTACTGCATCAATCTATTATTAGGGCAGGATTTGCGATGTTATTAAAGCTAATGAACTAATGCATATCATCTTCTAAGTGTTTCTAGAGTGTTATGTGAAGTTTTATTATCATAGATCTATGTCCCAGCTTAGTTACAAACATCTGATTCCTGTAACCACCCCTTCTTCTACCTCGGGTGAGACCTCTCCTACCTCGCAGGTGTTGCCGAAAGGGCTGGTAGTTAGGGTTTTGTTGGTGCGTTGTTGAAGCATTGAACCCTGGGTCTGCCCCTGTGCCAACAAATGGTTCCATTGTCAGGACTTGAAACTGTGATTGATGGGAAATGAATTAAAGAAAAGAGAAGCTCTATGTGTAGATACGTCGTTGTTGTGCGCAGAATTCTACTTGACTTGCGAATCTTTGTGCTAAGAGAGAAATCTAATCTGAAGAAAAGAGGTAAGATCTTAAAAGAGGTAAAGCTTTGTGCTTTGATAAGTGTTGGTGCAATTATTTGCATAATATATTACCAAACATAAATTATCAACCGGGATTCATAATCAAAAGATTTGATGCACTATATGTGTCGATAACATATAGGTTCCTATGTATGATGAGTATAGTTCAATCAATAAAACCATATAAAAACCAATACTATGTTTTCACACTTCAAAGATAACACTCTTCACACAATTCATAAATTAGAAAGAAAAACTTGCAATCATGCACTCAAAAGGTTTTTCTCAGATAATGCCTTGTCCATTTACAAGCTCATGAATTGACTTAGTTATCTATAGCTAATACTCTTAACAACAACTAACACTCTATTTTAGAATATCCAAATGCTTCACACAACTTCAAACTTAGAAGAGAAAATTGATAGTAAAACCTCTCAAGCAAACAGTTAAGCAAAAGGTTCTTTCTTAGGTGACAAATCTGTTCATTAGAGGCTCATGAAATGGAGAGATGAACTCAGATCTTGTTTCATGTAACAATAAAAAACAATGATAAACTTTCTGCACACACCATTTAAAAGGCAATCACTCATAACTTAATCAATTCTGGAAGAAATTCTAGGTATGTTGAGATACTCCATTATCGGTTCATGTAGGGTGAAATATGGAGATCCAACTTGTTCCTAGATTGACAAAATAAAAACACACACTACAACATTTAGTTTAGACAAACACTAAAATATTTAATCAAATGATTGTTCTCATATACTCATGCAAAGATCTCAAGTAACTACTCAGAAATCATTACACTCAGAAATATTTTATTGCACACAAAGCTTCCACTCACTCACTCACAATTGCCACACATCTTTATTGTATTTTGTCAAATGTTTACTGAAGCAAAATAGAAATAAAGTTAGATGTTTATGATCAAAACAAAAATGATTTATCCATACACAAACTAGAATTATATATACAGTAAATACAAAGAAGCTTACCTTGGTTGGGTCTATGGACCCTTGCCGTACCAACAAGGTATCTTTAAAATAAACTTACAGAATGAAAGGTCTGATAACACATCAATTCCATGAACTACAATTTATATCATTACTTGAGAAAAATAGAGGTACAATCCACAGTCTTGAAGAATCAACCCTACAACATAACA
>JASDQU010204756.1:0-18807 GCA_032191745.1 Picea mariana
ATTCAACGATACTGTGGGCCCAAATCCCAAACGCCTTCGGCACTTCAAGTCTTGCAGCTGGGAGGAGGCTGGTCCTCGCTCTTCAAAGTTGCGATGTGTGAAGAGGCGATAGATCCTAATTGTGCACCACATGCCCCTCTTTGATCGGACGACCCAAATCCTATTCGGCACTACTGTGGACCCAGCATTAAAATCTCTTTGCATTTCATGACTCTCGAGTTCGTGGGTTGAAGACCCTTGGCTCCTCCTTTCCAAACTCCTGATACCCGAGATGACGATACGGGTCTTACTCCTTTCCTTGTCAGTGCCCTCCACACGTAACTGTTGGCTAGGGCTTAAGTGCTATCACCTCTCGCAACTCGCGACCTCGCGAGTTGGAGTATCGAACTTTGGCATTCTCCCCTTGCGCAGTCCCGAGACGCGATGGTCAACGATGGTTGACTCCCCTTTGGACACTTCTGGTAACTCGCAATCTCGCGCAACCAAAGGATATGGTCCACCCTCCGAACTCATGAACCCCGAGTTCAAGAAATAATCCCATGCTTAAACTGATCGTGATCAATGGCCCTCGTAACTTCACGAGTGCTCCACGGAGAATTCTGATTGTTCACTTCCTTAAAAAATTCTGCGCTATACTTGGCGCGATTCGATTGAGTGCAATTACCCATCGGCCATTGCTCTGCTCCATCGATGGATCCTTGCCATTGAAAAAAAATGCCCTCTCATTTGATTTTAAGCCTAAAAAGGACTTCTTCTGTGTGTTGCGCTTGGCGCTCATGACTACGCCCTTTGAATAAAATGCCTTTGTTGGAATTTCAGGCCTACTTCTTCGCAGCTCGGGCTACGGGCTCAAAGGAGAGAAAACAACCCACCCATCTTAACAAGAATTAATGTTAACAGCTTATGCTCATGGCCTCCAGCTACTGAGCTACTGAAAACTTGGATTGGGTTGTTATACTGGGAATTTATTAGCTCACTTAGTTTCTAGAATCCATCGACGGTTAAAACACATTAAGTGTAATTTACTATTTTTAGAGGAGGTCGACCCTTCCAATGGTCGACCTCTTAGCTTGTAACCTCTATAAATACCACAACAATGGTAAAACAAATAGCTAAGATAAGGATTGTTAAGTTCAAAAGCTAGCATCATTTTTGTTGTTTCAAGACATTTTCACAAACTTATGTAAAACTGTGTTTTTTAATTTAAATGTTGAAATTGTGTTGTTTGAGCTCGTGATTCATCCTTGAAATTATTGTAATGATTAATTTAACTTTATTAAAGTGGGGTTTTCATTTGATTTCTTAGGACTATCCATCGATCTGTTGTTCAAAAGTTACTTAGGGTAAATAGTTTAAGTTCTTTGATAGGGTATGTTCATTCATAGCCTTTACTTGAATAGATTAGTTCTTAGATAGCCCATTTCCTTAGTTAGACTATACTACCTCTAGCCTTTCTTCCTTGGCACATATAGTGCTACAAATCTAAGTTTACTTACCCCGGGTTGACAATTTAATTGAGGGTTTTTTTAGTGCATTTAGAACACCCATCATTTTTGACATCGTTGCCGGGGAGTTGTCTCAAGGTAGGAATTAGATCATTTTCTAAAAATTAGCATTAGTTTGGTTGTGGGGGAAATTTAATACGAGAGGTAAGAACTTGCGCATCTGCTATAGCAGGTTCCCCCAAACCCAATGGTAGTTTTTCTTTTTCTTTTTGTTTGCTTTCATGAACAGACCTAGGGACCCAAAAGGTAGATACATTAAATATAAATCAGACCTTTCAACCAAGGTTCCTTCTGACCTTTTTGGGAGAAGGAACATTCCAGTCATAAAATCCATAAACCCATACTGAAAAACATGAGCTAGCTCAACCCAAAGAGCTAAAGAAGTCTCTAAAGAGACTAAGACAAGGATCACTATAGACCAAAAAGTTGAAGAATCAATAATAGTGGGACAGGAGGCAATACCACTCGAGCCCTCCGCAGAACCAAACAACACAACCTTTGTCTTCTTACCACCACTAGGAGAATGAATTCGAAGGTGATCATTAGTTTGGAAGAACTCTCTCAAATCCTAGCAATAGTTGGGATCTCTTCTTCTCAGGAAGAACACATATTGACAATAGCCAAGAACTTGTCTACCTCTCCAGAAATATTAGAAGAATTAAGGTCCTATGAGCTACAAAATGATTTTCCTTTCCAAAATGCGAAGGAAGCTGAAAAATTATGGACTACATCCCATGGAGAGCAATCATTAAGACCTGAGATTGAGGAGTTCTCAACATCCATCTCAATAGATCATTTATGTACTTCAGAAATCAATCATCCAGAAGAAGAGGATCTGCATAGCATGATGAAGGAGAGAATATAAATTACTGTTGATGAAAATCAATATTAAATTGAAATTTGGTTTCAAGAGGTCATCAGGCCACAATACTATTCTCTTCTTCAACACCTTCGGGTGCCAAAACAAGTAGGTTGGTTGGTTCTTCATATCTAGGTAATCATTGCTGTAACTTTTTCATATGTGGATATGAGTATGTTTCTTATCTTGCTTCGAACATGGTTACATGGGAAAAGTTCTTACACTTGAATAAAGATTTTCCTTTCTTTTTAGGTAGGGTAGGATAATAAATAAAAGTTGCATGTTGTTAGTTTAGCTTAAAGTCTAATGCAAACTCAATTTACATTTTCTTTTAGTAAAATAACTATGAGATACATGTTCCAGTGACTTGATCTCATTGATCTCATTAGTCTTTGATATTTTAGAGTGTGGTTTTTGACAAACAATTCTAGAGATTTCTGTAGGTATTTATTTCACCAGGAGTAGATAGTTTCAAGGAGATGTAAAGGAATGATGTTTCTTCAAAATATTGCTACATTTGAACCTTGTTGTCTGCTAAGAATCAAATGAATAATGACTTTTTGTAATTAGCCATATTTTTGCAAGAATTTTCATCTTCTTTTTTCTCAAGGCATCTTAAATAGCATCTTCTCTTAAAAACCTTCACCACTATATAAGGAAGTGATACCGTAACCATCAAGATTAGAGGTCACTTGTATAGTTTCCCCAAGAACCCTGAGTAAATGAGTAAAGTATATTTATTAAAGAGTAGCAAGGAGGTATGATTAGCGATTAGCCATGGAAACATCACAATAACTTAAAAAAGAAGAAAGTGAGTTGAGCCTAAAGATACCTTTCTTTTTTTCCCAATGGTACCATCCACTACACACTAAAAATACTTGATTATATCATATCTTTAGATAGGATATGCCCTCTTAAGTACCCCTTACATCAGGACAATCACTAAGGAATATATATAATGGAAAGTCATCCTCTAACATAAATACCATCCCAATTGAAAAAAGAAAGAAAAAGTTGTTTTCAAAGTTGTCCTCCCATATTCTTGCACAAACAAATCTTATACTAAAATATTAAAGGATGGAGGTCTAGTCTCTGAGGGTGTAAGAGGCTAACCCATCAGGATACTGAACAGGTCTACTGGCAGCAGGTATCAGCCTGTGGTATGACTAGGTAAACCTGTTGGAGTACTCAACAAGATTGCTGGTAGTGAGGCATTCTACCTAGCGAGGATGGTAATCTAACAAAAAAAAAATAAGAAATTTAAATTTGTAATGATGTACAACATTACTTGTAGACAAAGATGACACGAAGTATGTATGGTCAAGGTAAGGTTAATGAACTCCATAAATTTTCCACTGGGAACTAACTTTGAGACTATCTCAAAAATCTCTTGCCTATCTCTTCTTAACTATATATAGAATGTTCTATCCTATAGGTGAGGCCATATTCTAACCGTCTCGTCAGATCGATATGTGAAATTTATCTCTACACTTAACAAGCTGTAAATCTTCGGCTATTGGGAGAATTGACTAGTTTCCTATATTTTTTATTGTGAGGTGTCACAATACTTAGGTGTGGGGGAGGGGTTTCATGAGCTTACAAATGATAAATATTGCCTATCTGTAATCCATGAGAAGAAGTAGGATTTTTGTAAATTTTATGTATATTGTTTTCATGATATGGGATATTATATCAACAATTTTTTTTATTGAAATGCTAAATTATATACCATTGACATCACTATGTGTTATAAGTTTGATTTGCATTTTATTTATTTTTATGTTTATATAGTGGAATACTTTGTGACAATTACAGATCGATAACACATTGTTAAACTCACTACAGATATGTGTTACAAACCTATGAACAGAGGAACAAGGTTAAGTGGCTTTGTATTAGGCTAGGTATTTAGCTTAGTATGGTTTTGAATTGGAGTTTTCTGGATGAGAGTCTATGTCTAGGGAGCTAGGCCAGGGTTTCCAAAAGATGAGTTGCAAAGATAGAATGGGGCAAGGTAGGTATACTCAGTAGCATTTAAGATTTGTCATTGCGTATAGGGTAGATAAGATTTGTCATTGCGTATAGGGTAGATGCGGCCAGTCACAACATGGGAATGAGATCATGAATCCATTCATAAGAAAAAGGTGTAACATATCATGACAGTTTCATCCAAAACAGTGCAAATAACTTTGAATTCTTCTAATACAATCATATGAAAGCATGGAGGTGGCAACAAATTGTAGTAGAAGAGAAACAAGTTTTGGAGGCCTTCCTCGATGAGTTTTTTAATGAAACAATTATGAATGGAAATCTGAATATGTCCTCTCCACTCTGGAGTCACTAATCCAAGAAAAAAACTACATCTAACCCCCTCAATTGATTTGAAAACAAACTGTCCAAAAGCGTAACAACTGTGATAGAAGCGCAACATAAAAATAGGGTTCAAATATGGGGCTATAACTTTTTTACCATAACACATTTTACAAAACGGGGAGAGGTTTTTGTAGATAAGGTTGTTCTTAAGATAAAACTCTCTCATTTTTGTGAAATTCATTCCCATGTTCTTGGAATATGTTCCACAAAAGAATGACTAAAACAAAGAATTAAATTGGAGAATTTGATTTTTTGAGATGGGCCTCCAAGAAAGTTGAATATCTCCCATTATATGCTACCTGTGTAAATATTTAAGGAGGTTATTATTATTTGGTATTTCCTTAGAAAAATCCTCCTTTGGTTTTCTAAAATTCATCTTTATTTGGTCAAAAACATGTTTTGAAAATAATGACTAAAACAGGAAATTAAATTGGAGAATTTGATTTTCTGAAATAGGTCTCCAAGAAAGTTGAACATCTCCCAATATATGATACCTGTGTAAAACCTGAGGGAGGTTATTTTGATTTGGTATTCCCTTAAAACAAACCTCCTTTTGTTTTCCGAAATTCATCTTTATTTGGTCAAAAACATATTTTTAAAATGATGACCAAAAACATAGTCAAAAGCGCAGCGTGGTCTTCTAGAACAATTTTTTTTTTTACTTTTCCTGATCCATTTTCTAATGTAGTAGTGCTTGGTCATGTGTCTATACAGCTTGATGACCCTGTTGGCCTTTTTCAGGAGCATCTCCAGGTGTTCATTGACTCTACCAAGACAATACTCTGTCATTTTCAAATTATGTTGCAATGGTGCCTTCAATGTCTTGTTGACATAGTGAAGGTAGATACTTTGTTTTAAATGCTTGACATTTTTGTCTATTAGCTCATTTTCAATTCAATAATACATTTAATTTCCCTTTTTACTTATTAAAAAGTCTTGAGAAGATGTCTTCCCAAGTACAAAAGAACGTGACCAACCCCCATAACAGTCTATTCCACCACGACCTCATTGAATTACTTGTTATAGCCGAGTTGGAAAAACAGGGGAAGACATGGGATGAGTTCATTTATCAATTTTCAAACCCCCATCTTGCAGTCAAGACTAGCAAGAAAATACTTCATCTAGGAACGGTTAATCCATCCAAACCCCATTCTCTGAAGACTCCAAACCCTCCTACTCAAGCTATCTCTTTGCCGGAATAAAAGACCAAGACCAAGGAACTTGTTGATACCCCTGTAGTCTCATCAGGAAAGAAGACTAAGAAGCCTATTGATAATCCTCCAAATCCCTCAACATCTATTGATCCTGCACCCAAAAAGTTACAAGAGATAATTCAACAAGACTTCTCTGTAATCCCCATAAATAGGAGAGGAGCTAATTGATTTAATAGAGGATATTTTTGAAAGAGTACCCGAAACACAAGAGGAAAACCTTATGAAAAACCCCTGACCACTTCAGACCCTATCCAAGTATCCTCTAATCTCGAAAGCCCTCACAAAAGACTTAGGGAAGTGTCTGCAAAATAATTGAAGCCTCATAGAAAGAAAAAATCTAAACCTACTTCTCCTCATAAACCCCTTGTTACTCCGACTTCACAAATTCCTACTCCAGATCCTAAAACTGATAGACTTTATATGTATTTCAAAGGATCTAAGCCCTCCTCCGAGATATCTGATCTTGCTCCAACCATTGAAAATATACAACAGGAAAATGATCAATTGTTGCAACAATTGGAAGAGAGGAATACTTTGGATGAGAATCTTCACCATGACAATGCAATACTCCAAGAAAAGGTGAATTCCCTTCAACAATTGGTTGAAAAAATGACCAAAACCAATCGCAACCTCAGAGAACAATTGAAACAACATAAGAGGCACAAAACAAAATCTTTAGGGCAAGAGGGAGAAGCTTCTAAAGCTAATCCTTTTCAGCAAGTCTAGTCATATGGAGCAATTCATTTTTGTTTGCAGTGGGACCTGCAAAATCTTAGGTGTGGGGGTAATGTTGGGCTGGCGATTTGGTTAATTTAATGATGATGACTAGATCCTTTTTGACCAGTATTATATGTGTATTTTACTATTTTGAAGAAGTTTTGAAGGATTCTTATAGCAAATCATCATAACTTATAACAGGTACGTATAATTGAATTTTTGTGATGGTTTCAAGTTTAATTTGGCATGATTTAATGATTCTAAGGAGATAATGCACTTTCAATGTGTCACAGGGAAAAATTGCATGGTGTTTTTCCATCCAACAGCTCATCCGGTATTTCTTTCGACACTATTACAGTAAGCTAACTTAAATCCTAATGTGTGGGAGGATGAAGTGGAATCTGAAAAATTCGGCACATGGGTTTTGTGCGTAATATGCCCAATTAGGTCCCACGTTGACTGTTTCCTGAAATTCGAAATGGATTGAGAGCAATTCATGGTTTTCAATTCGGCATCTGGTACTCCATCTGGCATTGCGTCCGACACTCCATCCTACACTAAAATCATGGGTGAGTTGGCAGAAATCATATCAGTGACCAGTGATGGGAAAATCAAAGACATGGGTTATGCTTGTGCTCATGGCCTCCAGCTACTAATATTTTGACAACTTGGATTGGGTTGTTATATTGGGCGTTTATTGGTTTTCTTAGTTTCTAGAAGCCACCGACGGTTAAAACACATTAAGTGTAATTTACTGTTTTAAAAGGAGGTCGAACCTTCCAGTGGTTGACCTCTCAACTTGTAACTTCTATAAATACCACAACAATGGTCAGACAAATAGTTAAGCTAAGGATTGTTAAGTTCGAAAGCTAGCATCATTTTTGTTGTTTCAATAAATTTTCACAAACTTATGTAAAACTGTGTTTTTTAATTTAAATGTTGAAATCATGTTGCTTGAGCTCGTGATTCACTGTTGAGGAGTAGCCACGACCTGCTGGGGGGCCCACTAGTGGTCTGGGTGAATTTTTAGTTAGTTAGTTTGTGTATTTGATTTATGCAATTATCATTTCTTTTATTTCCTGTACATGTGTTTTTATCATTTTACTTACTGTGTTTGTTGTTCATAGCTTAATTGTTTCAGTTTATTTTTTTGTAGGTTGCTTATGAAGAATAGTATTAATATGCCATGTCTATTTAATTAAATAGGAAATAAGCTTAATCTTAAGCCACTAACCCTTGTGTGATTAGAAGATAGTTAGAATTTATGCATGCTGAAATAGGATAATTAGAATAAGTTAAAACTGAGTTAAAACATAGTATGGATTTAATAGTTTCTTTGGAAAAGTTTCGGTGGATGGATAAATGTTAGTTTTAGTTTTGATTCATAGTTTTCTTATTTAGTTTTCTTATCTAATTTGGTATTTAGTTTGCTTACTAATTATCTTGTTATATGCTGAAATAGAAATATGTTTTGAATTATGTTTTTATGAGTATTTCCATTTGCAATTTAAATTGTTAAAATAGGATTAGTTTAATTTACTTTATGCAATTTCCATTTTAGATCTAGATTGCAATTTGAATTCGAAGTTTGATTTTGAGTCTAGTTCTTAGTTGTAAATATTTAATAGCATGAATTTGCTTACATTAGCATAGGAGTACATTTGAATTCAGTAGAGTAATGTTTTCATATTGTTGATGATTGATGCACACATGGAAGTATCACATGGATTTTCAGGGTAGTTGATGTCTCTTTTATAATGGTCAAGTTCTCATTGGATTGCCTAATGCATACCTTTCACTTTTCTATAGAAGTTAATATTGAGTTTATCCCTCTTGAGTTATCATTAATTGTTAAATGTCATCTTGATATTATAAGACATTGAAGACATAACTATCAACACTATATTTGAAGTTTTCTTGCTTTGGTAGATTAAAGAATAGTTTTCTTGTTATTGTGGATTAAAGAGTAGGTGTTGATTACTTTTATTATCATGATGCTTTGAATTTAATAGATTAAGATTTCCTTTCGTAAATTAGAAGTAATTATGAAGTTTAACTTAAGAATAGAGTTCACTTGCTTATTAGTTTGATTAGTTACTTGTTGATTAATTTTGATTAGTTTACTTGCTGTAGAAGTTACCATAGTTTAGTTATTTGATTGCTTATTAGTTTACCTGCTGAAGAAGTTTCCATAGGTTAGTTTGAATAGGGTAGTTTATTGCTTGTTTACTTGTTTTAATAGGATAGTTACTTGCTTGTTTATTTGCTTACTTGTTGTTGTTCATTGAATTTGAATAGATTAATCAGATTAGTTTGTTGTTGTTATTGCTTATCAAATAGATCAAATAGATAGTTTACCTTTGCATATTGTAATGAT
Organism: Picea mariana; assembly: GCA_032191745.1. Lineage (NCBI taxonomy): Eukaryota > Viridiplantae > Streptophyta > Pinopsida > Pinales > Pinaceae > Picea > Picea mariana. Next base: position 9,046 of record JASDQU010204756.1, read on the forward strand.
TAAGTTAACTTGCTTAAAGTAGGGTTTTCATCTGTTTTCTTAGGACTATCCATCGATCCATTGTTCAAAAGTTACGTAGGGTAAATAGTTTAAGTTCTTTGATAGGGTTTGTTCATTCATAGTCTTTGTTTTAATAGATTAGTTCTCAGATAGCCCATTTCCTTAGTTAGACTATACCACCTCTAATCTTTCTGCCTTGGCACATATAGTTCTAGAAATCTAAGTTTACTTACCCTGGGTTGACAATTTAATTGAGGGTTTTTTTAGTGCATACAGAACACCCATCAAGCATTGTGGAGATGAGACAGGATACCTTGGAAATATAATCCTTCCTCATAAGGATGGAAGGAGTTAGATATTCTTGCACTAAACAAGACGAAGGAACAACATTGAAATTCCCTTGCACCAAACAATATGGAGAGAAAGCATTCCTCTTGACCACATCATGAAAAGAGCTTCCATGAATGGCAGCAGAGCCCGAAGACGAATTCTTAAGAGGGAAAAATGACGACCCAACATAGGATCCAAGGTTTGGAGAAGGAGTTGCATCGATGGACGAAGGAGAAACCATTGGAGATGAAGGACCTACAAACATGAGTTTCAAGGGTACTGAAGGGCCCTGAGCGGAAGCCATTGCTCGATAAAAAAAAAAACTTGAAAATTTTTCAATTTTGTTACAGAACAAGAATCAATGTTTATACATCTTAATCATAGATATATATATAAAATTTATCGAATGGTTGGATTTATATGAATGAATAGTGTTTAACACTAGGGTTAACTATGGTTGGATTGATGAGAGGTTTTGGGAGAATTTCAATAGATGTTTGATGATTTTTACAAATGTGCATGATAAACTACACAATGTTGCATTTTTTTATTTTTTTTGTTGATTGAATATTTGGTCAATTATTGTAGAAGTCATTGTTGGCCTATCTTGAAGGACAATTATTTTACTTATTTTACTTGATGTTATCTTTATTTAATAGTTGGATTGAATGCCTTTTTTTCTGCCTTACTGACTATTTTATTTCATTGATGTAACACCCCATACTTTAGCCTTAGACAGTTAAAACATCATTGTTTTATCATCTTAATAATTCAATGCTTTGCATTTGTTTGGAGTTAGTTAGATTGAGTTAGACATTTGAGATGTGTACATATAGATATTTTTATGTGTTACATGATATTATTATTAATGTTATATGCTCATGACAATGATTGTTTAAACATGAAAAATAAAATCAGGAGTTTCGATACATGGATACCGGTTCAAGTTATGTTGTGAATGTGTAATAGATGCAAGGCATGATGTAAATAAACATACAGTTCTTAATTGAACATCAATGCAAAAATGGGTTCTTATATGAAATGTGTGATGTCTTTGCATGGATATGAGTTATTGGTGAACTTACATATATGTTGATGAGATATGTGATAGCCAAATGATGACTATAGTGTTGAGGTAACTCAGATGTTGTATACATCAAGAAGATAATGTATGTTATAAGTTGTACTTATTATTTAATTTATGATTCGAAATATTGTTGTGATCTATGGTAAGTGTGGTTTTGACAGGACACACAACTTGCCCATAGTGGTTGTTTGATGACATGACTCTGAGAACAGTAGTTTCACAATATGGTTTGATGTAGGGTGTTGACCCTAGTTCTATAAGGAGGGGTGGAGGTATTTCCTACCATTTATCCTCTGAAACCTAGAGTCGTGGGAGGGTTGTGTGAATTCATGCTCCCCTAGACATGTGATGGTGACTGTTGGTTTCCTGTTGGGAAGCTTGGTTGAGATGTATGACAATTCCGCTTATGGGTTCTATCTAGAGTTAGGTCAATATAGTTGATGCTCCAACTTAGTCCAACAGAGGAAAGGATAGGATGGAAGGATGCTTCGATGTTAATTGAGAATATTGATTCGGGATTAGAGATGTCGCTATTGTTTACTCACTTGGTTACTACCATGTTTAAAACCCTCTTTTGATCTCATATTGATATTTTAAGTGTGATAATGAGTTATTGATGAATTGGTGTAATTTTTTCATTAAGATTATTAAATGATGCATTAGTTGATCTGGTGTCCTACATGTCTTGGTGTTATCATATAGGAACTATGCACTAGAGAAAATGGTTGTTTATCGTTAGTACATGCATGAGATATGTGTTCGCTAACTATGCACATATACCCTATGTTGTTGCAAGAGTTGGTTCTAGGCTGTAATAGAGCCAAGCCTTAGCACATTTTAAATTAAAAAATAAGTTATCACTCAGAACTTGATTTGGGTTGCGTGCAGGTAAATTTCGAGATAACCATGAACCACTTTTGATTAGAAGTTGCCCCTTCCAACTCGAGAGGGATCTCTCAAATATATGTCACGATAGGATATCCAATAAGATTAACAATGGATAGATCTGTGGGTAACATAAAATTTTGAGGTTTTTAGGGTTGATGGGTTGGACTGGGAGGTAGTCCATTGGGCATGGAGTCAAATGATCAAGCAAATATCAAGAGTGTTTCGGCAATGGAAATCCATGGAGTAGAGGTGAGATAGAAGTTGATTACAAAGAGAAGGATTTATAAAAGTATGGCAGAAGAATAAAGAGAAATTATATCAATACACAAGGAGCACTTAGCGATGAGTGAATTTCAAGCACAAATCAGTTGAAAGAGATGGTTGGGATAGAGAATCTAGCAAAGGACGAATTATGAACCTTGATCTCTACAAGAAACAACCTATATCCATTCTGCAATAGAGAATCTAACAGAGGATGAATTCTATTAAAAAACAGTTACAAATCAAGAAGAAACGATAGATGAATTGATATTGAAACTAAGAAAATGGACAAACTCTACAAGCAACATCACAAGAATCTCTGCTATGGATAAAACATGCTTCTGCAATCTTGTATTAAACTGAAAATGAAATCTACAGCCCAGGAGTACTACTCATGTGTGTCTTTTCCCCCCTCTATCAAATGTTACAAATATTCCTCATATAGGTATTGAGGTCGAAAATCCTCCCAAAACAACAGTTACAATCAATTCTTGAAACTAACGGCCATAGAAGATGGACCAAACTGCTCAAAAATGAGGCTGCGATCATGGCTCTGTATCTCTCAAATCATGAGAGATTTGCATAAACTGAAAGAGTCTTTTGTGCCTCTTTTTTTTCTGAGAAAAAACCTCTCTCAGTTCCCTGAGATCCATTTTCATTTCCCCATATCTGCATTTTACAAACATGTGTCAAAACAAGAAAATATGAGATCCGAAAATTAGGGCTCGAAGATGGATTCAATTATCCCAATATGTGACACCTGTAGGAAAATTGAGAGAGGATATTTATCTTCGATGTGTTAGACACAAAAACCTCTGACCATTTCTCAAACTAATCCTCCAGTTGCTAAGAATCATCATTTGAAAATGATGATTGAGCACAGTAAAAAATGTCATATTTCTGAAAACGAACCTCATCTTGCGGGGGAGTTTTGACTACCTTCCCAAGCTCCAAATGAAATTCTAAAGACACTACTATAAATCTTAGGATATGTAGATGTCAATCGACTATTCGAACGCGGAAAATGGCCTCCCAAAGGCTATGAAAAATGGTTTTTTCCCAAGGTAGGTTTTGCATATGACTGGAGTCCCGATTTCGGGTTTCGGGGTTTTGGGTATCATGTATTCAAAAGTTATGACATGCAAGGAATCTCAAATTGAAAAATCGTGATGGGATTAATTAGATGATAATAATTTGTCTTAATTTCGTAATTAATCATGATTAGCAATTAATTTTTAACCTTTAGTGGATTTAAGTGTCGAGACTTCGATAATACTTGACGCGAGAAATCCTGAATCGCAAAATTGCGATGGGATTGATTAACAGTTAAAACACTTTATCTTTGTGATTAAGAATGATTAAAACACAGGCTTTTGGGGTTTCGAAAATTGCAAACTAAAACTTAAAGCACGAAGGCAGCTCGAGTCGCGAAATCATGATGAGACTTGTCAACATTAATATTTCTTATTCTTTAATTAACCTGGCTTATCCTTTAAAACTTTCATGAATTCAGGGATCGGGGCTTTGAGGAGACTCAACGCTAACCCTTTGTGTTTCGCGAAATGCTGACTCTCGAAAATTCGAAAGCAGGTCTTCATATAATTTGATTCGTTGATAAAAAAGGCGGCTCCATACTAAAATTTTTTAGATAAGAGAAACTTCTTTTAGTCTCAAGTTTGGAAAAATATATATGTTTCAACATAGGCTCCATCTAGGGATGGTGATTTCCTACAAAGCACCAAGAATAGTAGACCACGTGACTTAATCCATTTGGTGACTTGAAATCATCCTTATCAAACTTTGAACCCTGTCACTTTACTTGCATCTTTCCGAAACAAAAAACTGCTTATGCACCATTGGGATATGGAGTCGTAATGCCTTAAATCAAAACTTTACTGGATGCCAAACTGAACTGGAAACATAATGAAAACCACCTTTGTACTCTAATGATCAAAGTCAAACTTATTTATATACATCACCTACTCTAACTACTGAAAAATTCCCACTGAATCAAATGATACAAAAATGCCAGTGAATCCAATCCAATAACTGTCTACTTATTTGGAATCTGCTCACACTTTCTTTGAGTAGGCTGAAAAAGGAAACTGACAAATCCCATCTCACATGATATTGATCATGAATTTTCAAACTTTTCCTTGATTCCGGAGACAAAATAATCATGACATAGCATATTCCTCCATTAAATGAATTTAAAAGGCCAACAAAAGAATCATGAAAAAATGCGTGGTCCTGAGGTTTTAAATAACAAGCTTCATAGGAGACTACTGTGTGCTCCAATTTATTTTTGTCAATATCATCCTCAAAGAGGATATCCAAACATATTTCATCTGATATGGCATCTGTCTGAAGACCGTCATTCCTCCATGAAAAACTTGCAGCAAATTGTTCTAGAGAAACAATATTATAATCATCAGTGTACTCATCATATCTGGGTGTAGCATATAAATCTGAAGTGTTATCAATCAGAAAAATGTTTGGGATATCAACTATGACCAACTCTGATCCTTTCTCAGGAATGTTTTCTATCTCATATTTATACTCCTCCACATCAAAATCTAAATCATTCTCGAACACCAAACATTCTTCAGGATTGTTAAACACGACAGCCACATCCTTTTCATGAAACAAAAAAGAGTCTACAAGATGATCTCCTAGCAGGGAATCATCATCATAAATAGGTTCACTGACTTCCTATATAGTTTCATGGCTATCATCATTTAAAATCAGATTTTCATTAATAATAGAAGAAGTTTCACTCACATATTCATGACTGTGTGAATGTTGCAGATCTGTGTAAGCAGGGGCTGCAACATAACTTTTTAGGAGCATATCTATCTCTTCTTCTGTTAAAGGAGGAGGTGGTCTATGTAATTTTTGGATCAAGCAACTATTGTTTTCTTTCTCTTCACAAGAGCTATCATATCCTACTTTTTTATCAGCCAACTCTTCTTCATACTGATTATTTTCATCAACTTGAGAAATTTCTGAAATTTCTTCCTCCTCTTCAAGAGGATTTGTTTGATCATTTTGTCTTATAAATTTTATGTTACGACAATCTTCAAAAAGTGTTTCAGTTGAATAGATTCTTTTACAATGTTGATGAAAAAGTATGTGAAAATATTTCAATGAAGGAATACTGGAATGAGGTAAAGATTTATACCAGAGTCTAGCATCAATTTCCAATAAAAACATAAACAGTTTCATGAGGACATCTTCATGATGTATATTTAATTCATCCATGAGCTTGTGGAATTCAAACAAGTGTTGAGCAGGATTGTCGTCTGCATATTCTCCAAATTTAGGAAGGACATCTTCCCAAACTTTAATGTCTGGAACAATGTCTAGAAAACCATAAACATTTGTAAATTCCAGAAGAGAAAACCTTGCAGCAATCCGAGCAACGAACGAATTTGACATTTTGAGACCAGTAGAGTCACCAACAAAATCATGTAGAGTCTATGAACCAAGGAGTCACCAGGTGAATGATCATAGCCAACTGAATGCCTATCCCTTGTTCACCATCAAGGAATAGATCTAAACTTTAATGTCATATCCCAGGGAAGATAACTTCATCCTTCATCCTTGGCAATGGCGCCAGAAAGTGTTGTTTCAAGAGTTGGTTCTAGGCTGTAATAGAGCCAAGCCTTAGCACATTTTAAATGAAAAAATAAGTTATCACTCAGAACTTGATTTGGGTTGCGTGCAGGTAAATTCTGAGATAACCACGAACCACTTTTGATTAGAAGCTGCCCCTTCCAACCCAAGAGGTATCTCTCAAATATATGTCACGATAGGATATCCAATAATCTTAACAACGGACAGATCTGTGGGTAACATAAAGTTTTGAGGTTTTTAGGGTTGATGGGTTGGACCGGGAGGTAGTCCATTGGGCATGGAGTCAAATGATCAAGCAAATAGAAAGAGTGTTTCGGCAATGGAAATCCATGGAGTAGAGGCGAGATAGAAGTTGATTACAAAGAGAAGGATTTATAAAAGTATGGCAGCAAAATAAAGAGAAAACATATCAATACATAAGGAGCACTTAGCGATGAGTGAATTCCAAGTACAAATCAATTGAAAGAGATGGTTGGGACAGAGCATCTAGCAAAGGATGAATTCTGAACCTTGATCTCTGCAAGAAACAACCTATAGCCATTTTGCAACAGAGCATCTAACAGAGGATGAATTCTATTACAAAACAGTTACAAATCAAGAAGAAAATATAGATGAAGTGATATTGAAACTAAGAAAATGGACAAACTCTGCAAGAAACATCACAAGAATCTCTGCTATGGATAAAACATGCTTCTGCAATCTTGTATTAAACTGAAAATGAAAGCTACAGCCCAGGAGTACTACTCCTGTGTATCTTTCCCCCCCTCTATCCAATGTTACAAATATGCCTCATATAGGTCTTGAGGTCAAAAATCCTCCCAAAACAACAGTTACAATCAATTCTTGAAACTAACGGCCATAGAAGATGGACCAAACTGCTCAGAAATGATGTTTCGGTTATGGCCTAGTATCTCTCAAATCATGACAGATGTGCATAAATGGAAAGATCCTTTTCTACCTCTATTTGTTCTGAGCAAAAACCTCTCTCAGTTCCCTGAGATCCGTTTTCATTTTCCCCATATTTGCATTTTACAAACATGTGTCAAAACAAGAAAATATGAGATCCAGAAATTAGGGCTCGGAGATGGATTCGATTATCCCAATATGTGACACCTGTAGGAAAACTAAGAGAGGCTATTTATATTCGATGTGTTAGGCACAAAAACCTCTGATCGTTTCTCAAATTGATCCTCCAGTCGCTCAAAATCATCATTTAAAAATGATGGATGAGCACAGTAAAAAATGTCATATTTCTGAAAAAGAACATCATCTTGCAGGGGACTTTTGACTACCTTCCCAAGCTCCAAATGAAATTATGAAGACACCAATGGAAATATTAGGATCTTTAGATGTCGATCTACTATTCGAACGTGGAAAATGGCCTCCCAAAGGCTGAGAAAAATGGTTTTTTCCCAAGGTAAGTTTTGCATATGACTGGAGTCCCGATTTCGGGTTTCGGGGTTTCGGGGTTTTGGGTATCATGTATTCAAGAGTTATGACATGCAAGGAATCCTGAATCGTGAAATCACGATGGGATTAATTATACGATGATCATTTGTATTAATTTCGTAATTAATCACGATTAGCAATTAATCTTTAACCTTTCGTGGATTTAAGTGTCGAGACTTCGATAATACTTGACGCGAGAAATCCCGAATTGAGAAATTGCGATGGGATTGATTAATAGTTAAAACCATTTAGATTTGTGATTAAGCATTATTAAAACACAGGCTTTTGGGGTTTCAGAAATCACAAACTGAAACTTAAAGCACGAAGGCAGCTCGAATCGCGAAATCACGATGAGACTTGTCAACATTAATCTTTCCTATTCTTTAATTAACCTGGCTTATCCTTTAAAACTTTCATGAATTCAAGGATCAGGGCTTTGAGGAGACTCAACGTTAACCCTTTGTATTTCGTAAAATGCCGACTCCCGAAAATTCGAAAGCAAGTCTTCATATAATTTGATTCGTTGTTAAAAAAGGTGGCTCCATACTAAAATTTTGTAGATAAAGAGAAACTTCTTTTAGTCTCAAGTTTGGAAAAATATATATGTTTCAATACCCTACACATGTACACTAGTACAATTAATTAATGTATTAATTATTAAAGTAGATTATTATCTATTTAATTGAATGTTTATTGATTATGTAAATTATATTGCATACAAAATATCTAGAAGCATTAAATACCTTCTTTGACTTTGATTGATGGTTGATATGATGAATTAAATGAGCATGGTGGTTTGTCATGTACATTTTGGGGAAAATTGGCAAATGCATTTATTAGCTAGCATGAGAAGAAAGATTTTGCATTTTATTTATTGTTTTTAAATGCAAGTCATTTATATTTTAATCTTTTCCCAAAAATCTAGATAAGGGAGGTTGATGGATAATAATGAGGGTGGTTGAAGAGACTTGGGGAAGGGTGTATGGAAACTTGATAAATAGGGAGAAGAATTGGTGAGGAAGGGGATGGAGAGGTTTGAGCATGCTGAGAGGTTGTGAAATCTTTGGAAGATATATTTCTTATGATGGTTTTCTTTGAGCATTTGTGCTTTATTGTTCTTGGAGTCACAAACACGGAGGGCCAAGAAACCGAAAGGTTTCTTGGAGATAGGAAGACGGCTAGGCTCCTAGTTGGCTGGGAGGATTCCATTGTTTCACTTTGGGAAATCGGGAAAAGAATGGTTGGAATCATATTCCTACTACTAGCAAAGTTTCATTGCAATTGATGAGATTCAATAGACCATGGAGGAGGTATTTTCATTGGTATTTTGTTGTACTTTTGTTTTAAGTTTTAAATCTTAGAGTTAACATATTACTTAATTCATCATGTTATTTATAGTTATCATTGAGCAAATGTAAAAGAKTTGTGGAAATGAMAATCAATGAAATTATATTAAAACAAAGTTKTTAATGCATATGTATTTAATGAGTGATTAATTTCCTAACATMCTAGATGGGTGTTACAATTGATCATATTACCTCACAAATGATCACCTTTAGATTAATGTCCAAAATATTGGCACTAGCCTATGTGCAACTAAGAGGGAGGCCAATTCCACCTCAACTACCCTCTTCACACTTTAGGCTGGATCTCCTCCAAAGCAAGGGGGGATTCCCTAAGGTAGGATTGTTAAATCCTAGGCAATAAGAGCTCCAGGTGAAAATGAAGAGTGATTTTATCAAAACAATTGTTGTAGTATATGTTTAAAAGAGAAGTGATGGGAGGACCAAGACTACTGTCAAGTCCATTGGGAAACTGGAGTCAAGAATCAATTATTAATGGAAATAACTAATATATCAAGAGTTAATGTAGCCAAATTTAAGAACCTATAAAAAAATCATTCTTGTTGTCCACCAAATGCAAAAAATTAATTGTGAATACTCAGATTAATGAATAATTCCAAACATGTAGGAGAGAGTGTATTTATTGAAGGATATGTAAATATGTATCTAGACAAATTAAGAAGAAAGATACACATGAAGAAATTCCAACAACAAGAAACAAAGGCTTATAGGGGGATGGACCACACATCAATTCTTGTAAATAAAGGA
>JASDQU010204759.1:12490-24037 GCA_032191745.1 Picea mariana
AGGCTATAAATGGGCCATATCCAAGATGTGGAAGAAGGAGAAGAATTCAAATTTGAGAGCAAAGTTACTCTGGAGAAATTATTCACTTCATATTGAGTTTGCATCCCTTTGTACTTTTAATTCTGAACACATTGTTCAACCCCCAAGCTCTTACCTCTTTGATGGAGAACCTCATTGTTTCTCTTATATGAGATTGCCTTTGGTGGAGGATTGAAGTGGTGGAGGCCCAGCTGGAAGGGACTTAGTTTCTTAGTTCTGAGACGTGCCGACACAAAATTTTGTCAATCAAACACTTCTGTTGATCATATTTTAACATAAATACTCTTTTCTCGTCCAATCAAGGTCTTGCAAATATTTGACTTGTTATTCCATGGGAATATTTGTTATGAATATTGATGGATTACGCTATTATATGTGATAACTGTATATATTATCACCATATTCTTGTGTATCTTGGTTGTTGAGGACAAGTTGCAGGTGTATAGCTTTGAGTCAAGTGCTCAAAGGTGGTCTTCTTCGAACATCCGAATGAGGTAGGCTCTTTATCTTGTCTTGTTAGCATCTTTGTTTATATAGCATAATTGAGACTAGAGTTGATTTCTACAGTCATTCCATCTGTTGTGGTTTACCCCATGCCATAGAGTGATTTTCCTTTTAACATGGATAGGGGGTTAGAAGTTAATGTGTTAGGATCCAAGTTTGGTGTTATTGGGTTAGTGGATCATGACATTTAGGGATTTATAGGTCAACGATAATTAATAGTGGTTAGTATGATCAATGGTCATCAACTATGGTCAAAACTAGTCAACCATGGTCAATGAGGGTTAAGGGATAGTAATTTACTAAGGTTTGTGTGTTAGTGGGGTAAGGGGTTTGTTATTTATGGGGTTAGAGGTTAGTGGGGTAGGTGTGTTATGAGGTTTAGGGCTTAATGGGTCAATATAATTAACCATGGCCAATATGGTCAACCATGGTCAATGATGATCCATGAATATAGTTAATGCAGGTTAAAAAAATTAGGTGATAGAAAATTAGTGAGTTAGGTGGTTAAATTGAAATTAGGCTTTGATTTTCATTTTTTTACCATTTTAGTTTTATTAGTGTTGATTTGGATTGGATCATATTATAATTGCTCATCTATCTTGGTACTTTCCGGGTCGAAAAAATTGGAGTAATCAGCTTGTAGGGCCATTTTAGTGGTAGGTCCTAGTTTGGAAAATTGGTGCCTGGAGCCTTCTGGAGCCAATTTGAGGCATTATACAACATTTTTGGGGGTTACAACATCGAAAACTTGTGCCCACACCCTTGATGTTGACCTACACACCAAGACATTTCCAACAATGCGAACAACACCTCATTCAGAGCTCATATGTGAAAGTTATGCCTCCCGCAAGTTGACCTGCCTTGTTGACCACCATGATATGAGTGGATGCCATGTCACCCCCCATTACTCACACATATGGGGCTGGACATGTGTGTAATTTCAAGAAGAATCCAGAAGGTCCAAGCCTTATAACTAATTGAGGGTTGAGGAAGTCAAAACCCTAACTCTAGACAATTATTAGGCTATGTTAAATACTAGGCCATTGGGAAGAGAAAGGGTTCCATTCTTTAGTATTGTACTTGTTCCGGAGACGAGAAAAACATCTAGAAGTGGTATTTTGAGAGAATAATAGAGGAAGAGGAATATTTTGTAGCAGCCTTTCAAGCCACAATGTCAAAGTTAGATCCACAATGAGTGTGTCTTTCTTTGTATTTATAGTGCCATAACTAAAGAAAAGAGGGAAGAGCATAGGCCTCACCTTCTAGTTGGGTTTTATATTGTATTGGGTTTCCTAGGATATATCTTTTGTTAACTTGTGTAAGGATGGTGTGTTCTTTTTCCCATTTATTTCATTTTTGTATTTCAATTATTTCGTAAATCTGAGAAAAGCTAGTAATTAATCAATCTGGGATCTAAGGAAAATTAGTTTTCATATTTGAATATTTCATAATATTATAAGATTTTTTGTGATGAACTGTTCCAGTGGAATATCCATTGTAGTTTACAGATCATATTAGTATCAGAGAAATTTTCTTTGGGGTATTTGTGGAAAGCTACAAGATCTAGCAATTGGCTTAAGAAGAAAGACGCATAATCTTAGCCACGACAGATGAGTCTATTCAAAAATCCCTCTAAATACACCATAGGATAGATTTGCGAGGATGGAAGAGAAAGTAGTTGATATATCTCACAATATGACCCTCCTCATGGTGGCTCTAGAAAACAATCTAGGACCATCTGACGAGGTTGGAGGCTTTAATTCAAATATTATATCAGAGGGGAAACCATGAGATAATGAAGATCCAAAAAAGGAGTTAAGGAAAGAACTCGAGAAAGAGAAACCAAGTTCTAGTGCTATTATCCCTTCACAGTGTTTATTTAAAATGGAAGCAAAAATGGATATCAATCCATACTAAGGTGATATCGATGGAATAAAGTTGAATCATTGGTTGCAACAATTATAGGTCTATTTTAGTGTCCATGATATAGAAAAAGAGCTGCAGATTCATTTTCCAGACTAAAAATAGAGGGCCATGCATTAACCTAGTTGGAAAGTCACACAAAAACACTTAGACTGGAGGGTGATCTGCCAATAACTAGTGGGAGGATTTAAAAACCCTCATTAATTCCCATTTCTACCCTATTGGGTATGTAGAGGACCAATGGATCTCTTGGAATTACTTTAGGAAAAGGAAAGGGTAGAGTGTGCAAGGGTACACCATGGAATTCATGAAGATGGATATCATGCTAGGTATCCCTCCCAAAAACCCAAATGTACTCCTCAAGTATTTAAGGGGTCTACACAGTCATTTGTGAAAGCAATTAATGCTCTTCAAGCTGAGGATAATTGATGAGGCTTGTGTGCAAGCACAATATATGGAAAATATCAGCCACAAAAAGGATATCCAAGTGGTTCCAAATAGAAAGAGAACCAAGATGCTTACAAGGAGGGAAAGAAGAAGTGGAAAGTGAAAGACAAGAAGATGATAGCCATTACACATTAGTGAAAGGATCTAAGTAATCATTATAACCGTTGCAATATTGATGGTGACACTGAAGAAAAGTGTTGGAAACTATATCCAGAGAAGAACCTTAAGAACCATATGAATGATTCCAAGAAGAAGAACCTTAATCCTAGCCACATATTCAAGAAATTAAGTAGAGAGAAGCTCAGATGTGTTTGAAAATATTTCTTGCACTTCAATGTAGAAGGAGGTGAATATGAGTAGCCTTCATCATAAGGAAGAGAACGACATGAAAAAACTCTTCCATATCAAGATCCAAGTCAATAAGACCAAGGTAGACACTCTATTCGATTCTGGTTCATAGACCAATCTCATAGTAGTCGATCTAGTCAAGAAGATTTGGTTGGAGGTTCGTGATCATCCAAGCTCCTACCCATTGGGATGGGTGACGAAGGATGCATAAATCAAGGTAAAGAGATAGTGCAAGATCAAATTTGTTGTAAGTGCAAATTTTATTAATGAAGTAGAGTTATATGCAGTACCCCTTGATGTGTGTGGTGTAGTGCTTGGAAGCCCCTACATATATATGAGGGATACAATCTTCATGTGGAGAGAAAACCAATACCGCCTGATCAAGGATGTGCACTCCTACATCATCAATGCACATAAAGGTAAATTGAAGATCTCATTGGTAAGTTCCAACCAAGTAAAAAAGTTGATTAGTTATAATAAGAAATATGTTTTGTTTTTCTTACAAGAGAATCAATTGGGTGATGAATTAGTAAGAGTAAAGGCATCCCAAGAGGGATGTACTAAAAATAATAAATGATAGTTGAAGGATTTGTTGCAGGCATACAAAGGAGTGTTCTAGGAGCTTAAAGTACTTCCACCGAAGAGGTAAGTGGAGCATGAGATATAGTTGTTGCTTGACTCCCCATTACCCAATATTGGGTTGTACATATATTCCATTCTCGAAGTAGATGAAGTGTAGAAACAATCGCAAGAACTACTAGAGTAGAGAGTAATTTGACCAATAACTTCTCCTTGTGGGTCATCTGTCATCATCGTACTGAAGAAGGATGGGACTTGGTAGATGTGTATCGACTATAGAGCATTTAACACGATTACACTCAAGAATCGATACCCTCTTCCCAAGATTGATAGTTTTCTAGACTAGTTGTAGCATGCCAAGTACTTCACCAAGTTAGATCTCAAATTGAGATACCACCAACTGCATTTCAAAGAAGAAGACACCTTGAATACCATCTTTAAGACAAGGCAAGGTTTGTATGAATGGTTGGTCCTTCCATTTGGTTTATGTAATGCACCAACTACATTTATGAGACTAATGAATGATGTATTGCACCCATATTTAGATTCATTTTTTATATTTATTTGGACAATATATTGGTTTATAGCTATACTTGGGAGGAGCACATCTCATATTTCATGAAAATGTTAGAGACTCAAAAAAAATCACCAACTATTGGCTAACCTAAAGAAATGTGAGTTTGATCAATAATAATTGGTGTATTTGGGATATGTGATCAATGGAGGGGAGCTCAAGATAGATCCAGCAAAGATGGAGGCCATCATAAAATGGATAGTTACTAATAATGCCATTGAAGTTAGGATCTTTGATGGGGAAACATAGTACCTATAGAAGTTCATAGCATATTTTTTAGTGGTGGTTGCACCACTCCATGCTATAATATCTAGTGGTAAGAGTTTACATTGGGAAAAGAATTAGTAGAAATATTTCAATGAGATAAAATGAAAGATCAGTCAAGAACCAATTCTCACATTTCCTAACTTGTAGAATCCCTTCAAAGTGGAGACACATGCATGTGGGTATGCTTTGGGAGAAATTTTGGTGCAAGGAGGTAAGCCAATTTGTTGTCATTTTGAGATGTTTCATGGGGGAGTTTTGAACTACCCTACATATGCTAAGGAACTCTATGACCTGGTTCAAGCCGTTAAGAAGTGGAAGCATTATCTGATGGGTAAGGAAACTGTTATACACATTGATCACCAACCACTCTAGTATTTTTTGGCCCAGAGTAAGCTACAAGAAAACAAACATTACAAGTGGATGGGGTTTTTGTAGTAATTTCATCTAGTCATCAAGTATAAGAAGGGAAACACTAATAAGTTGACAACCATGCTTTCAAGGCCACACACATCCAATATTATAGCTTTGGGAACTCTTATGCACATGGAGCCTTTTACCCATGATGCATACACAAAGGCATACACAAAAGATGAGAACTTTAAACATGGATGATTTTAGGGGCTAAATTTCGCTCATGGGCTAATTTTCCATGGTTTTTCCAAAAACAATATTCTCTATTTTAAAAATTATTCACCCAAATTCTATTGGATAAAATTATTTTACCTTAAAAATCGCCAGAATTTTATAAAAACTATATAAAATCCTTAGAAATTTGAATATTTTTACAAAAATATTGCCAAACATTTATAGTTGGCATATGAAGGAGTAGTAATATTCGCCAAGGTTTCTACATTTTAAAATAAATTTCCATCCTTAAAATCATCCCTGACTTTAAAGAAGTGTTTCAATAGATACATGGCCAAATTCATGTAGAAGAAGGAAACAATAATAATGATTATCATCTCCAGAATGGGTTTATCTACAAGCTAGACATGCTCTTTGTTCCTAAAAGTGAAAGATTGCATCTTATCAGAGAAGATCACACCTCCAAAGTTGTAGGGAATTTTGGTGTTGGGAAGACAGTTGCTAACTTGAAAAAGTATGTGTTTTGGCCCAGAATGCAAGAATATGTAGATCAATATATTACATGATGCATACTTTGTTGTACCATTAGGTCCAATAACAAAAAGAAAGGTCCATACCATCCCTTACCTGTACCCACTTGACCATGGGAAAACATTTCCTTGGATTTTGTGGGTGGTTTTCCAACAACCATGAAAGGCCATGACTATCTTTTTTTGGTATTTGACAAGTTCAACAAGATGCATAATCTTATTCATTGTAAAAAGACCATCATAGGACAAGAAGCAACAAACATGTTCTTTGGACAAGTCTAGGTGCACTTTGGGATACCAAGAGCATCATCTCAGACATGGATACCAAAATTCTCAGTGTATTTTGGACTACACTTTGGGAGAATATGGAGACAAAGTTTACTACAAAAATCAGAGCAGGAAACCCGCAAATATTATTCATTTTGTTTGGTAGGGGTAAATTTAGAAACTATATTCTCTCGACTTGGTTCGAGGTCTCTAATTTAAGTCTCGGGCACCACCATGGCTTAGATTCATGCACACTCTGAACATGCCTCAACACATGAACTGGTTTCCCACATCAAGATAAATCTTTTTATGAGACATTGATTTCAATGTTGAAATCAGTAGGAATTCTACCCACTAACGCATTGTCGGACAAATAGATGGGTTGAACCGGTATACAAACATATGTAAAACGTTGCCACTGTTCCAAGCAAACAACTCAAGGTAATTATGTGCAAATATGACAATAAAGAACCCAAGATTCATGACTATGATGAAGAATCAAAAGAACTGGATGATTCATATCCTTCTTCCTTACCCCAGTTGTACACTCCCTTCATTCTACAAACCTTTGTTCCTTTGCAAACAAAGTTGGAAATAAACTGGAACAATATCCATATGCAAACTAAGATGTTCACAAGCTCAAGACCCATGCTTCATTTTTTCCCCACTCCAAAATCAAGATGTTCTCACCCGGAATAAGTGAACACGAAAAGTTTGCACAGACAATACAACCAGGAAGAAACAAATCTATCATTCCAAGATGGAGTTTATAGAGAAGGAGCTAACAAATGAGTTGAAAAGAAAGAAAAGGACCATACTGAGTTGACGAGGAAACAAACCCAGAACACCGTATGAAAGAGAGTGGTCAGGTGCCATACCTCAGGCTAGCCACCTTCTCTCAAGCTCCAATACTTCTACTCAGTTGCATGATATAATCTTGGAGATGAAGCCTCTACAAAGAACTCAACAACGTGTCACCATGCATGCATGTATAGTGTGAACAATAAACTTTCTTCCTGCTCACGTTATTTGGCTTGGTTATGGTATATTGACTCTCTCTTCCTCCTCACCTAAGTTGTCTTGGTTATAGCACATGTTTTTCTAGCTGGAATTGATTATAGTAGACAAGTTGAACAACTCCCTTTTTGTTAGTAACGTACGTCTCCCTTCTTGGCAGTGATCTTATTAAAAACAACTTTATGGGTGAACATGGAAAACTCTCTCTTATCTTTGTTATTGATTTTTAATTTATTATATTTTTATTAAAAACAATTTGATTTGTGGTGTTTAATTGATCTCATTTATCCATTAAACTTAACATAAACATAATCTAAGACAACTATTGCTAACATTTATCATGATTTCTTGTAGATTGTTATTATTTCAAGAATCGATTCAATACAATGGAGTATGTTTACATGAATTGGACTCGAGGAGCCTTTAGTACGACGTGTTTAGCTTAAACCATCAATAAATAGAGTGATGACAAACGTTGATATATATAACACGAGAAGTAACCCTAGTCTCTAATGATTTTTCCCATAAACAAACATGATCTACATGAATGCCAAATCGATTGATTACAAATAGAATATTGACATTTATGATATGTTATATTTTTAACTTATTAGTCCCTGCCCTTCGGGCTAAGGGACTAATAGTAATCAGTTTTCCAATCTCTGCACACAAACCGATGCAAAAAAAACATTTTATCCAAATTTTTTATGCATCCATACAATTTTCTCGCTCATTTATCCTAAGTTTTGATCTTTGACGTCTTATTTGGCCTCTTCCTGAGGAAGAGGCCCATATTTTCCATCAAAACCTTAGTTTAAAACATAGGTTCTATTCTAATTTTTTTGGATATTAAGTAATTTTAGCAATTAATCTAACATTACTTCCTAGCATTAAATTTTTGCTGGGTTTTTCCATTTTCCATATATTTTAACGTAAGAGTTAACAATTTGGCCACATATCAGAGTGCCATAAATGTTTTTTGGTTTTTTTCTGATATGGATATTAAGTGTCTAGCAGTTGCTCATTGTCACTATCTCACTGTCAAATCCCTAAGATGGACGTTGTCAAGCTTCCACCTACACAGCCATGCAAAAACTACGGTGATATACTCTCTTAAAGTGTAAGGAACTTACCAGCTAAGGACTGCCTACTTTAGTTCTGGGTTAAGACCAAGGGAGATGTCACTTGCTTATGAACTCCGTAGTAACGAGATACTAATGGAGATTTTCTTTATGGAAATTTGATTCCCTTCGGGCCATGAGATCTCGGTGTGCCAAACTATTAATGATTCTATTTTTTCTGGTCGACCAATTATTGCTAATTAAAGATAAGGTGATTCTCTGTAATTCAATCCATATTGTAATCCTTTAGAAAGAATCATCTTGTATGAATTCCATACATACAGTAACGAGTTTTGATTCTCATTTATTCAAGACAACAACAAGCGAAGGGATACCAGAACTGAAGGCAAGAAGTCAGGTAATGGAATTGATTTGATTATTTAGTATGAATTTAAGGAAGGTAGTGATAGCTTGTATTGTATTCAATATCATAAAGAACAAGTGTTTACCTTACCCTTAGAAAGCAAGCGAGGTAGATAGGATACTAGAAAGAGAGGCAATAAGGGAATAAAAGCAAACTATCTGACTGGAAGCGACTTCATTAAAGCGCCTGCAAGCAATTTATTGCACTCACCTGATATAGAGTATTATAGAATCAGAGTTGTGTGCAGGTAATGGATATTGAATGTGTCTAGTTCTTTGTATTGCATCCAACAAAAGCTTCAGAGTAGTTGGGCTTATAGCTAGAGATATTAAGAATTTTTAACTTGCTTGATTATTTTCCTTACTAGTTTTTACAAAGCGCGGTACATTTGGGCAGATAATAGATGGAATAAATTCACAAGGGAACCAACTCTTTGAAAGTAGAGGAAAATCTCTCAGAGAATGGTATTATAACTTTTCTTTCACTTCGTAATAACATTTTACCAGCAGATAACTTCCTAGTAACTTACAATCTCATTTGCATATATAGCATATTATTACTTAGCAAGGTCTACCGACATATGCATTCAGCCTCAAGACAACCCTTTCATCTTCCTTCTGAGCACAACGCATTCATCCTCACAGCCTCAGGACAACCATTTTATTTGCCTTCCGTGCACGACCCATTTGGCCTCACACACAACAGTCCGCAGTAGAATAAACAACATAATAAGGCACATTGTCATAGTCTGGTGCCTTCCATATCACTGCCACAATCTATCAGCAGCACACCATGCCTCTTCTTGATAATTGATTTAATGGTTCTCGCTCAAACTTCTCTGAGTTTTTAACTTCTTTGAATTTTTTCCTGGAATGAAATCTTCCAGGTCTGTGAAAAGAGACCAAGCTACCTGGAGGAATATGAGAGATCTGGAATATGAGATATTTGGAAGGGACCATGGACACATCAACCAGTCTCATGTAAAGTCCACACAGGGCCAATCCCATTCTATCAATACATCAACCACTCTTGATAATCTCCAAGCAAATCAATCCTTCACAAAAGGTAAACAGACCGATCCTCTCCCAATTCTCTCTTGCGTTGGTGGTACTCTAATGAAAATCAATCCTGGACGAATTGAAAATGGTTCGATCCTCTCCCAATGTTCTTTGGCTTTGGTGGTACTGTAATGCTCTGAGATTGATGATCGAGGCAGTCAGCATTACATTACCGATATTTTTATAAAAGGAATAATTGTGTATCGCATAGAATCAATTGACACATCGTTAATCCATACGTGTTATTTCACTAAGTCTACTTGTAATTTTATTTCACTGTAACCCTAATGTCGTGTCACTGTCATATTTTGAATACTTTACAAATTAATATAATTTAAAAACAGATTTTGAATACTTTACAAATTAATATAATTTAAAAAAAAAAATTCCGTTGATGTCGTCAATGAAACAAGGTCATTACCAAGTTTCAAATGAACCCCTTGCACTGGCCTCTCACTTTTGGGGATGCTTGTTACTTATCACACCACAGAAGAGGCCTTTCACTCCCAATCAATATATTCAGGCAAGTTGAACAACCCTATTTTTGGGGTAACAATGTCTATGTGAAAATGGGTGTCCAACAAGCATTGGTGTCTTCGGATATGAGTTACATTGAAGTTCCAACAGGGAATAATCATCTGTGTGCATTGAGGAGTAGACATGAAGGATAATAATATATTTCTGGTGATACAACACACGATGGTTCTCTAGCATTCTATCCTTCTTCCTACATGGAAAGGACAGAGAAAAAGGGCTATTGTTATTTGGGTTTTCTAAAACCTGCATGGAAGAATAATAATATATTCCTTTTTGAGGTAATGTTGTTTTTTCATGCTAAGTGTTTGAAAGATTGCCTAAACAAGTTGTTTTGACATGGATTGAAATCATTGTTGTTTATTTCTAGAATAGACAACCCTGTGAGAAATTGGAATTATTCAATGAAATGAAACTCCAGGTAGTCGAGGAAATCGACCCTTGAGAGATTATTCAAGCCGTGCAAGTTCGCCATGCTAGTTTTGGATTGGAATCATTACTTGTTATTTCTAGAATAGACAACCCCGTGAGGCATTAGAATTTTTCAATGAAATGAAAATACAATTGGTCAAGGAAATCGACCCTTGAGAGCTTAATCAACCCATGCAATTTTTCCAGGCTGGTTCTTCTTAAATCATTTATTCAACCGTTGAGTAATTTATGTTTCCTTCTGCAATATCAAAGCTCCACAATATTAAGAACTCGACAATATTAAGAACTAGAGAATCCCTTTCTTTAGTTGGTTTCTTATTCAAATAATCCATTTCATCTTAAATAATAAGACAGTTCTCAGAATGGGATTATTATCTAGAGAAGGGGTTGTGGGTCCACCTTAAATAACATAATCATACTTGAATAAACATGCTGAATTTTTTGTTCCATCACCTGCTAGTCCTTTGTTGGTCCTTGGTCATTGGTGCACCATTAAGGACAAATTTATTTATCTGAAGTATTCGACATCACATGTTCTCGATCACTCAAACTCGACAATATTAAGAACTAGAGAATCTCTTTCTTCAGTTGGTTTCTTATTCAAATAATCCATTTCGTCTTAAATAATAAGACAGTTCTCAGAATGGGATTATTATCTAGAGAAGGGGTTGCAACTCCACCTTAAATAACATAATCATACTTGAATAAACATGTTGAATTTTTTGTTCTAGCACCTGCTAGTCCTTTGTTGGTCCTTGTCCGTTGGTGCACCATTAAGGACAACTTTATCTATCTGAAGTATTTGAAATCACATGTTCTCGATCACTGGAGTTGCTTGAGGTATTGGTGCCAAAACCCGCTAATAAGATAAACCATAGTGTGAACTGATCCCTCTGGGGTTCTCTTATTAGCGGGTTGGTGCACCATTAAGGACAACTTTATCTATTGAAGTATTCGA
>JASDQU010204759.1:29043-44752 GCA_032191745.1 Picea mariana
ACTCTGCGGGATCTATCGCCACGTGTCTCCTCTGAAGAACGACTCTGATCCTTTCGACATTTCTATGGGCCCGATTTTCCCGATGCTCCCGGCACGTCGCATCTCGCGAAATAATAAGGCTGCCCTTTGTGTGTTGAAGTCACGATGGGCGAAACGCCGAGATGGCCAGTCCTTGAGACACGCGCCCCTGGATCGAACGGCTTATAATTATCCTCCCAATAGAAAGGACCCCTTTACTGCTAAATGTCGGGTGAATTGACAACCCCAAGATCCCGATGACCGTTGATCTGCTTCGTGGATGGATCACGGCTGCTAATATCAAAACTTTGCCTACTCGCTTGACCCGCTACTTGGAAAAACAAAATAGAAACTCTTCGAGCTGCGCTTGAGCATTTGTGCGACTAGCGGGGCCGAAAGCTTCTCGAACCCATGACTAGAATTATTACTAACAGAATTCATACAGGATGACTCTTTCTGAAGGAATACAATATGGATTGAATTACAGAGAATCACCTTATCTTTAATTAGCAATAATTGGTCGGCCAGAACAAATAGAATCATTAATAGTTTGGCATACCGAGATCTCATGGCCCAAAGGGGATCAAATGTCTATAAAGAAAATCTCCATTAGTAGCTCGTTACTGTGGAGTTCATAAGCAAGTGACATCTCCCTTTGTCTTAACCCGGAACTGAAGCAGGCAGTCCTTAGCTGGTAAGTTCCTTACACTTTAAGAGAGTATATAACCGTAGTTTTTGCATGGCTGTGTAGGTGGAAGCTCGACAACGTCCATCTTAGGGATTTGATAGTGAGATAGTGACAGTGAGCAGCTGCTAGACACTTGACATCCATATCATAAAAAAACCAAAAAACATTTATGGTGCCCTAATATGTGGCCAAATTGTTAACTCTTACATTAAAATATATGGAAAATGGAAAAACCCAGCAAAAATTTAATCCTAGGAAGTAATGTTAGATTAATTGCTAAAATTACTTGATATCCAAAAAAATTAGAATAGAACCTATGTTTTAAACTAAGGTTTTGATGGAAAATATGGGCCTCTTCCTCAGGAAGAGGTCAGATAAGATGTCAAAGATCAAAACTTAGGATAAATGAGCGAGAAAATTGTATGGATGCATAAAAAATTTGGATAAAATGTTTTTTTTGCATCAGTTTGTGTGCAGAGATTGGAAAACTGATTACTATTAGTCCCTCAGTCTGAAGGGCAGGGACTAATAAGTTAAAAATATAACATAGCATAAATGTCAATATTCTATTTGTAATCAATCGATTTGGCATTCATGTAGATCATGTTTGTTTATGGAAAAAATCATTAGAGACTAGGGTTACTTCTCGTGTTATATATATCAATGTTTGTCATCACTCTATTATTGATGGTTTAAGCTAAAAACGTCGTACTAAAGGCTCCTCGGGTCCAATTCTTGTAAACATACTCCATTGTATTGAATTGATTCTTGAAATAACAATGTACAAGAAATCATGATAAATGTTAGCAATAGTTGTCTTAGATTATGTTTATGTTAAGTTTAATGGATAAATGAAATCAATTAAACACCACAAATCAATTTTTTTTAATTAAAATATAATAAATTAAAAATCAATAACAAAGATAAGAGAGAGTTTTCCATGTTCACCCATAAAGTTGTTTTTAATAAGATCACTGCCAAGAAGGGAGACGAACGTTACTAACAAAAAGGGAGTTGTTCAACTTGTCTACTATAATCAATTCCAGCTAGAAAAACGTGTGCTATAACCAAGCCAACTTAGGTGAGGAGGAAGAGAGAGTCAATATACCATAACCAAGCCAAATAACGTGAGCAGGAAGAAAATTTATTGTTCAAACTATACATGCATGCATGGTGAAACGTTGTTGAGTTCTTTGTAGAGGCTTCATCTCCAAGATTATATCATGCAACTGAGTGGAAGTATTGGGTCTTGAGAGAAGGTGGCTAGCCTGAGGTATGGCACCTGACCACTCTCTTTCAAACGGTGTTCTGGGTTTGTTTCCTCGTCAACTCAATATGGTCCTTCTCTTTCCTTTCAACTCATTTGTTAGCTCCTTCTCTATAAACTCCATCTTGGAACGATAGATTTGTTTCTTCCTGGTTGTATTGTCTGCGCAAATTTTTCGTGTTCACTTAGTCCGAGTGAGAACATCTTGATTTTGGAGTGGGGAAAAAATGAAGCATGGGTCTTGAGCTTGTGAACATCTTAGTTTGCATATGGATATTGTTCCAGTTTATTTCCAACTTTGTTTGCGAAGGATCAAAGGTTTGTAGAACAAAGGGAGTGTACAACTAGGGTAAGGAAGAAGGATCTGAATCATCTAGTTCTTTTGATTCTTCATCATAGTCATGAATCTTGGGTTCTTTATTGTCATATTTGCACATAATTACCTTGAGTTGTTTGCTTGGAATAGTGGCAACGTTTTACATATGTTTGTATACCGGTTCAACCCATCTATTTGTCCGACAATGCGTTAGCGGGTAGAATTCCTACTGATTTCAACATTGCACCAATTTAAAAAAAAAAATCAATGTCTCATAAAACGATTTATCTTGATGTGGGAAACCAGTTCATGTGTTGAGGCATGTTCAGAGTGTGCATGAATCTAAGCCATGGTGGTGCCCAAGACTTAAATTAGAGACCTCGAACCAAGTTGAGAGCATACAGTTTCTAAATTTACCCCTACCAAACAAAATGAATGATATTTGCGGGTTTCCTACTCTGATTATTGTGGATTTTGTAGTAAACTTTGTCTCCATATTCTCCCAAAGTATAGTCCAAAATACACTGAGAATTTTGGTATCCATGTCTGAGATGATGCTCTTTGTTATCCCAAAGTGCACCCAAACTTGTCCAAAGAACATGTTTGTTTCTTCTTGTCCTATGATGGTCTTTTTACAATGAATAAGATTATGCATCTTGTTGAACTTGTCAAATACCAAAAAAAGATAGTCATGGCCTTTCATGGTTGCTGGAAAACCACCCACAAAATCCAAGGAAATGTTTTCCCATGGTCAAGTGGGTACAGGTAAGAGATGGTATGGACCTTTCTTTTTGTTATTGGGCCTAATGGTACAACAAAGTATGCATCATGTAATATATCGAGCTACATATTCTTTCATTATGGGCTAGAACACATACTTTTGCAAGTTAGCAAATGTCTTCCCTGATCTTCTATGATAAGATGCAATCTTTCACTTTTAGGAACAAAGAGCATGTCTAGTTTGTAGATAAACCCATTCTGGAGATGATAATCATCCTTATCGTTGCCTTCTTCTACATGAATTTGGCCATGTATCTATTGAAACACTTCTTTAAAGTCAGGGATGATTTTAAGGATGGAAATTTATTTTAAAATGTAGAAACCTTAGCGAATATTACTACTCCTTCATATGCCAACTATAAATGTTTGGCAATATTTTTGTAAAAATATTCAAATTTCTAAGGATTTTATATAGTTTTTATAAAATTTTGGCGATTTTTAAGGTAAAATGATTTTATCCAATAGAATTTAGGTGAATAATTTTTAAAATAGAGAATATCGTTTTTGGAAAAACCATGGAAAATTAGCCCATGAGCGAAATTTAGCCCCTAAAATCATCCATGTTTAAAGTTCTCATCTTTTGTGTATGCCTTTGTGTATGGATCATGGGTAAAAGGCTCCATGTGCATAAGAGTTCCCAAAGCTATAATATGGGATGTGTGTGGCCTTGAAAGCATGGTTGTCAACTTATTAGTGTTTCCCTTCTTATACTTGATGACTATATGAAATTACTACAAAAACTCCATCCACTTGTAATGTTTGTTTTCTTGTAGCTTACTCTGGGCCAAAAAATACTAGAGTGGCTAGTGATCAATGTGTATAACGGTTTCCTTACCCATCAGATAATGCTTCCACTTCTTAACAGCTTGAACCGGGTCATAGAGTTCCTTATCATATGTAGGGTAGTTCAAAACTCCCCCATGAAACATCTTGAAATGAAAACAAATTGGCGTACCTCCTTGCACCAAAATTTCTCCCAAAGCATACCCACATGCATGTGTCTCCACTTCGAAGGGATTCTACAAGTTAGGAAATGTGAGAACTGGTCCTTGACTGATCTTTCATTTTATCTTGTCGAAATATTTCTACTAATTCTTTTCCCAATGTAAACTCTTACCACTAGATATTATAGCATGGAGTGGTGCAACCACCACTAAAAAAGATGCTATGAACTTCTATAGGTACTATGTTTCCCCATCAAAGATCCTAACTTCAAAGGCATTATTAGTAACTATCCATTTTATGATGGCCTCCATCTTTGTTGGATCTATCTTGAGCTCCCCTCTATTGATCACATATCCCAAATGCACCAATTATTATTGATCAAACTCACATTTCTTTAGGTTAGCCAATAGTTGGTGTTTTTTTTGAGTCTCTAACATTTTCATGAAATATGAGATGTGCTCCTCCCAAGTATAGCTATAAACCAATATATTGTCCAAATAAATATAAAAAATGAATCTAAATATGGGTGCAATACATCATTCATCAGTCTCATAAATGTAGTTGTTGTATTACATAAACCAAATGGAAGGACCAACCATTCATACAAACCTTGCCTTGTCTTGAAGGTGGTATTCAAGGTGTCTTCTTCTTTGACATGCACTTGGTGGTATCTCAATTTGAGATCCAACTTGGTGAAGTACTTGGCATGCTACAACTAGTCTAGAAAATAATCAATCTTGGGAAGAGGGTATCAATTCTTGAGTGTAATCATGTTAAATGCTCTATAGTCGATACACATCTACCAAGTCCCATCCTTCTTCAGTACGATGATGAAAAATGACCCATAAGGCGAAGTTATTGGTCAAATTACTCTCTACTCTAGTAGTTATTGCGATTGTTTCTACACTTCATCTGCTTCAAGAATGGAATATATGTACAACCCAATATTGGGTAATGGGGAGTCAAGAAACAACTATATCTCATGATCCACTTACCTCTTAGGTGGAAGTACTTTAAGCTCCTAGAACACTCCTTTGTATGCCTCCAACAAATCCTTCAACTATCATTTATTGTTTTTAGTACATCCCTCTTGGGATGCCTTTAATCTTACTAATTCATCACCCGATTGATTCTCTTGTAAGAAAAACAAAACATATTTCTTATTATAACTAATCAACATTTTTACTTGGTTGGAACTTACCAGTGAGATCTTCAATTTACCTTTATGTGCATTGATGATGTAGGAGTGCACATCCTTGATCAGGCAGTATTGGTTTTCTCTCCACATGAAGATTGCATCCCTCATATATATGTAGGGGCTTCCAAGCACTACACCACACACGTCAAGGGGTACTGCATATAACTCTACTTCGTTAATAAAATTTGCACTTACAACAAATTTGATCTTGCACTATCTCTTTACCTTGATTTATGCATCCTTCGTCACCCATCCCAATGGGTAGGAGCTGTATGCCTCCAACAAATCCTTCAACTATCATTTATTGTTTTTAGTACATCCCTCTTGGGATGCCTTTAATCTTACTAATTCATCACCCGATTGATTCTCTTGTAAGAAAAACAAAACATATTTCTTATTATAACTAATCAACATTTTTACTTGGTTGGAACTTACCAGTGAGATCTTCAATTTACCTTTATGTGCATTGATGATGTAGGAGTGCACATCCTTGATCAGGCAGTATTGGTTTTCTCTCCACATGAAGATTGCATCCCTCATATATATGTAGGGGCTTCCAAGCACTACACCACACACGTCAAGGGRTACTGCATATAACTCTACTTCATTAATAAAATTTGTACTTACAACAAATTTGATCTTGCACTATCTCTTCACCTTGATTTATGCATCCTTTGTCACCCATCCCAATGGGTAGGAGCTTGGATGATCATGAACCTCCAACCAAATCTTGTTGACTAGATCGACTACTATGAGATTGGTCTATGAACCAGAATCGAATAGAGTGTCTACCTTGGTCTTATTGACTTGGATCTTGATATGGAAGAGTGTTTTCATGTCCTTCTCTTCCTTATGATGAAGGCTACTCATATTCACCTCCTTCTACATTGAAGTGCAAGAAATATTTTCAAACACATCTGAGCATCTCTCTACTTAATTTCTTGAATATGTGGCTAGAATTAAGGTTCTTCTTCTTGGCATCATTCATATGGTTCTTAGGGTTCTTCTCTGGATATAGTTTCCAACACTTTTCTTCAGTGTCACCATCAATATTGCAATGGTTATAATGATTACTTGGATCCTTCCACTAATGTGTAATGTCTATCATCTTCTTGTCTTTCACTTTCCACTTCTTCTTTCCCTCCTTGTAAGCATCTTGGTTCTCTTTCTATTTGGAACCACTTGGATATCCTTTTTGTGGCTAATATTTTCCATATATTGTGCTTGCACACAAGCCTCATCAATTATCCTTGGCTTGAAGAGCATTACTTGCTTTCACAAATGACTGTGTAGAACCCTTAGATACTTGAGGAGTACATTTGGGTTTTTGGGAGGGATACCCAGCATGATATCCATCTTCATGAATTCCATGGTGTACCCTTGCACACTCTACCCTTTCCTTTTCCTAAATTAATTCCAAGAGATCCATTGGTCCTCTACATACCCAGTAGGGTAGAAATGGGAATTAATGAGAGTTTTTAAATCCTCCCACTAGTTATTGGCGGATCACCCTCCAGCCTAAGTGTTTCTGTGTGACTTTCCAACTAGGTTAATGCATGGCCCTCTATTTTTAGTCTGGAAAATGAATCTTCAGCTCTTTTTCTATATCATGGACACTAAAATAGACCTATAATTGTTGTAACCAATGATTCAACTTTATTCCATCAATATCACCTTGGTATGGATTGATATCCATTTTTACTTCCATTTTAAATAAACATTGTGAAGGGATAATAGCACTGGAACTTGGTTTCTCTTTCTCGAGTTCTTTCCTTAACTCCTTTTTTGGATATTCATTATCTCATGGTTTCCCCTTTGATATAATATTTGAATTAAAGCCTCCAACCTTGCCAGACAGTCCAAGATTGTTTTCTAGAGCCACCATGAGGAGGGTCATATTGTGAGATATATCAACTACTTTCTCTTACATCTTCGCAAATCTATCCTATGGTGTATTTAGAGGGATTTTTGAATAGACTCATCTGCCGTGGCTAAGATTATGCGTCTTTCTTCTTAAGCCAATTCCTAGATCTTGTAACTTTCCACAAATACCCCAAAGAAAATTTCTCTGATACTAATATGATCTGTAAACTACACTGGATATTCCACTGGAACAGTTCATCACAAAAAATCATATAATATTATGAAATATTCAAATATGAAAACTAATTTTCCTTAGATCCCAGATTGATTAATTACTAGCTTTTCTCAGATTTACGAAATAATTGAAATACAAAAATGAAATAAATGGGAAAAAGAACACACCATCCTTACACAAGTTAACAAAATATATATCCTAGGAAACCCAATACAAGATAAAACCCAACTAGAAGGTGAGGCCTATGCTCTTCCCTTTTTTCTTTAGTTATGGCACTGTAAATACAAAGAAAGACGCACTCATTGTGGATCTACCTTTGACACTGTGGCTTGAAAGGCTGCTACAAAATATTCCTCTTCCTCTATTATTCTCTCAAAATACCACTTTTAGATGTTTTTCTCGTCTCCAAAACAAGTACAATACTAAAGAATGGAACCCTTTCTCTTCCCAACGGCCTAGTATTTAACATAGCCTAATAATTGTCTAGAGTTAGGGTTTTGACTTCCTCAACCCTCAATTAGTGATAAGGCTTGGACCTTCTGGATTCTTCTTGAAATTACACACATGTCCAGCCCCAGATGTGTTAGTAATGGGGGGTGACATGGCATCCACTCATATCATGGTGGTCAACAAGGTAGGTCAACTTGTGGGAGGCATAACTTTCACATATGAGCTCTGAATGAGGTGTTGTTCGCACTGTTGGAAATGTCTTAGTGTAGGTCAGCATCAAGGGTGTGGGCACAAGGATTCGATGTTGTAACTCCAAAAAATGTTGTATAATGCCTCAAATTGGCTCCAGAAGGCTCCGGGCACCAATTTTCCAAACTAGGACCTACCACTAAAATGGCCCTGCAAGCTGATTACTCCAATTTTTTCGACCCGGAAAGTACCAAGATAGATGAAAAATTATATGATGATCCAATCCAAATCAACACTAATAAAACTAAAATGGTAAAAAAATGAAAATCAAAGCCTAATTTCAATTTAACCACCTAACTCACTAATTTTCTATCACCTAATTTTCTTAACCTGCATTAACTATATTGATGGATCATCATTGACCATGGTTGACCATATTGGCCATGGTTAATTATATTGACCCATTAATCCCTAAAACTCATAACACACCTACCCCATTGACCTCTAACCCCATAAATAACAAACCCCATACCCCACTAACACACAAACCTTAGTAAATTACTATCCCTTAACCCTCATTGACCATGGTTGACTAGTTTTGACCATAGTTGATGACCATTGATCATACTAACCACTATTAATTATCGTTGACCTATAAATCCCTAAACGTCATGATCCACTAACCCAATAACAACAAACTTGGATCCTAACACATTAACTTCTAACCCCCTATCCATGTTACGAGGAAAATCACTCTATGGCATGGGGTAAACCACAATAGATGGAATGACTGCAGAAATCAACTCTAGTCTCAAGTATGCTATATAAACAAAGATGCTAACAAGACAAGATAAAGAGCCTACCTCATCCAGATGTTCGAAGAAGACCACCGTTGAGCACTCGACTCAAGCTATACACCTGCAACTTGTCCTCAACAACCAAGATACACAAGAATATGGTGATAATATATACATTTATCGCATATAATAGCGTAATCCATCAATATTCATAACAAATATTCCCATGGAATAACAATTCAAATATTTGCAAGACATTGATTGGATGAGAAAAGAGTATTTATGTTAAAATATGATCAACATAAGTGTCTGATTGACAAAATTTCATGTCGGTATGTCTTGGAACCAAGAAACTAAGTCCCTTCCAGCTGGCCCTCCACCACTTCAATCCTCCACCAAAGGCAAGCTCATATAAGAGAAACAATGAGGTTCTCCATCAAAGAGGTAAGAGCTTGGGGGTTGAAAAATGTGTTCAGAATTAAAAGTACAAAGGGAAGCAAACTCAATATGAAGTGAATAATTTCTCCAGAGTAACTTTGCTCTCAAATTTGAATTCTTCTCCTTCTTCCAAAGCTTGGATATGGCCCATTTATAGCCTTCAAATGGAATTGAAGGGCCGAGATGGAACGTTTCCAGTATATGGAATGTAACATCCCGGTTCTAACCCTTATAAACTATAATGTATTATGTAAATATGACTTAGGCTGGTGAGCCGGTAAAGTTGAAAAGGGCCAGAGTGCCTAGGAAATGTAACACTTCCTATACATTAATAAAATACACTGCTGGCTGCAAGACCGAAAAGGACAAAAGAGATAGGGGGCTATGATTCCACAAGAGAGGAGGATTGAGGGGATAAGTCTTGTTATTATTATTTTATTTACCCATAATTGATTTTATGGAGAAGAGGGGGTTACATGAGCTTCTTGGGAGGGAGGCCATGTGGCTCTTGTATTCATGTAATTATTTAAACATCCCTTGGGGGCTGTTTTGGGGTTGTTCTTCCCTTGGTTCGTCCTCTTCTCACTGGTTCACTTGTTATTCTTCCTCTTCACTCACTACTGCTAGTTCGTGTGCTCTTGGGATGAGCATGGAAATGAATTGCAGGAAGAGGAGAGCCATCATCGAATGGTTGTAATGATTTACTAATCATTCCATGAGGGAATGGATGCTTGTGTGCATGGACTTGATGGCAGTTCGGATGGAACTGTCCACAGCTGAGAGTCCTTGGAATTTCCAGTAGGGAGATTTCTTGACCAGTAGAACTGGAGCCCTAGAGAGAAATGGAAAATACTTAGGGACTGCATGGCAGAGAAAGGTGTTCATTTCTTGGGGTTGTGCAGGCTAAGGGGGAAAGAGAGATGGAAATTAGGATTGTTGTGAGGTTGGGAAACCTGAGAGCTACTTAGCCAACTACTGTGTATTAGACTTGGCCTAGGACCCATCCTTGTGGATTCATAGCCCTGGCTCAAGAGTGACTTGTTGTTGAGAGTAAATGAACAACAACGTCTATGGTTGGGAGGAACGTCCTTTTTCTATAGCCAGTTGGTGAACGTTTACTTGCAAAGATAAGTGCTCTCTGTGTTTTTTGTTTAATGTATTCCATTGTGTATATAATTATCTCTGAGATATGTATTCTAATGTGCCTATCTGTTGGTTATTTTTTGTGCATGGCACAGTGTTTATCTCTTTTATGTTGTGGCATGGATCTTGTCTTATGCATGTGGTGTGCATTCTCCTAACATTGTTGAGAAACCATTTGTCTTCGAATTAGATATCAGAGAACTGAGTCTTGGGACTGTAGTGTGCCTAGCTTGCAGGTGGTTGGGTGTGTTGTAGCCTATTTAAGTGGCATAGCCTGACCTCTGGGTGGTCGGGTATGTTACAGATTGGTATCAGAGCTTCTGGTTGAAATGCTGGGACGGTATGGGCTGGGTCTGTTGTTTAGAGTCTCATGGTTGAGATCAAATTCTAACCATGAAGTTGAAAAGATCAAGAGGAATGGCGTTCCAGAATCTACGCAGGAGTTAGAATGTCATAGATCCTTTGTAAGGGTTCGAAGGATCGTGACTGTCCTCTTTGAATTCAGGAGCGATCGCCAGTGTGTGATCAAGAGAGATCCAGGATCATTGGATCGGAGGGAAAGTGAACAAGGGTCGTCCGATGAAAGAGAAGAAAAGGTTAAGTCACAACCGTCATATTTCTTCGAGAGAGATCGATGGCCAGGAGGCATTGCGGTGAACCAAGTTACACAGGAGTTAATTCCCCAAGGCGGTCCTGTAATCCAAACCATGGTTTCACTGAGGGGTTACGTGTCAGCATCAGAAGAATTGTGGGGCGAAAGGCGGGTTACTTCAAACTGTTGATGCGTGCCCCCGCAAATTGAAAATAATTAATTGATGTGACATATTAGTGCTCGAACATCAAAACTCCGAAGAGACGAAGTAGATCGAGACCGTTGATCGAAGTGGACACGTGGCAGAAGATCCTACACTCCAACAGATAACCACTTCGGAAGAAATACGGATACGAAAAGCTATTACTCCCGAAGGCCCGAAGCCCAGAGTTCATCTGGACCGTCCATCAAAAAGGACACGCGATGCCAGATCTTTCACTTCGGAGACTTAGTACTCCGAAAGGTTTTGTAGAGTGAAGCACTAGGGCAAGAATTACCCGAAGTCCCGAAGTAATCGAGGATCGTTGATCTCAAATAAACAAGGATCGTTGATCTTTG
Source organism: Picea mariana (assembly GCA_032191745.1). NCBI lineage: Eukaryota > Viridiplantae > Streptophyta > Pinopsida > Pinales > Pinaceae > Picea > Picea mariana. The sequence goes on from JASDQU010204759.1 coordinate 40,521, forward strand.
CAGTGGTATCTCCCGAAGTCCCGAAGTCCAGGGTTAATACGGATCATCCAATAAGGGAGACGCATGTCAGTAGATTGGCCAGTTTGGGAATTCAGAGTTTGGGAGAATTGGAAGTGTGTTAGTGTTGAAACTCATGAAGCCTGAAGTGTCCGCTTCTATTATTTCGCCACGTGGTGATAGATCATGCAGTCTAGAGACTAGGCACTCCTGAGGAGAAATATGTGACAATTTGCATTGGGTTGAGAACTCCCAAAGGCCCGAAGGCCAAAGTACATATCGACCATTGATCCTAGAAGAAACGCAGCAGTAGATCTCGCAGCGGTTCGGAGGATAGGCACTCCGGGAGAAAATGAAGGTGTAGAGTTTGAAACTCCTAAATCCCGAAGAGTCGAAGCAATTCACAACCATTGATCTGCTGGAGGACACGTGTCGAAAGATCGTGAACTCTGGGTAAAATCATTCCGAGAGGAAGCAAGAGGGGAAAGTTGAGACCTCCGAAGGCCGAAGTCTCGAAGTGGATCTCGATCCTTGATCATGAAAGAGGACGAGGGTCATTGATCTGGTCCTGGTTGAAGGCTTTGAAGTTGCGAAGCGCCGAAGGCCGAAGTCAACATTAACCGTTGATCTACTTCGAGAGCTTTCCCAACCAATGATCAAGTATAGTGGAAGGATAGCGTAAGTGGAGGTGTTAACCGACAACAAGCGGTCACCACCGCTTTATGACTCATTCGGTGGGTAATTAGTTCAGAGGAATTTCTACTCCAGAATTCAGGAGCCATGAATAGTTGAAGTTCCAAAGTAAATGAGAACCGTCCAGCTCATCGTGACATTAAGACGTGACCATTTTTTTTGATAAGTGATCAATCACTTCTTAGCTTAGCGCCTGGTCACCACCTGCAGTCGTATGGAATAAAGAAAAAAAGGGAAAAGAAGAGGCAACGCTCAAATCAATAAGCCTATGGTTTTGCGCATATGGTCATATGTAAATGGTTTGAAGGAAGCGCCTCATAAAGATTTAATTTGACAGAGAGTTAACACTAGAATAATACAGAGAATTGATAAAGGATCAAAATATGATCTGTTTGTGAACTGAGAACACAACAGAAGCATGAGTACGATATAATGAGTCGATCCATGTCTGTGATCAACTCATTAAGACAAAAGAACCAACACACTATCATGATTAAAAGAGAGTTAATTCATGAGCATTACGAATAAAGGATAAAAAGGAAAATGATATTAAATAAAGAATAATATTATCATTTAAATGAAAAGGTACCTGTAAATTTAATTGATAATTTTTTGTATGATATGTATAGTTCTAACAAGATGGTTGCTTGCAGGTTTATTGGGATTAGAGGTATAACCATATCAATTCAAGAATATGATCAGATGTTAGGGTCATGGAGGCATGACTTTGCTTACAAAATTTAGACGAGGTACTACAAAAGAAAGAATCCTCACATGGGACATGAAGCTAGCAGGTGAATAATGTCATTAATGGGCATAGAAAGGAAAAGTAAGGTTCCATAGCCTTGAAGGTAGAGATTTGTATACAGTTACAAGCTTGATGTGGAAGGAAACAAAGAGCTTAAAAGGTGGTGTGTGAATAATATCTATGTGTCAAGCATAGGAGTTCCAGGGAAGGATTTGTTAGATATGACTTATCTACTGTCTAAAATCTTAAATCGGAGTTCATAATGGAAGAAAGATGCCAATGCAAAGGAATTGGAATGATCTCTCACTTCAAAAGTGGCATTGAATGAAAATGGATTTCGATTGGGGAATGGTACTAAGTGGGAAAGAATGGCCAGGTGGAACGTGGCTGGAAAAGTGTTCAGACCCAGGGAACCATAGTGCAGATGAGAAGAATGGGAGCACACAAGGCATCAAGGATCTAAAGGAATTCAAGGACAACCAACTACAACAAAAATAGATAAATAATTAAGTGAATTGAAACAGAAATGCACTAGAGTGCATGAAGCATACAATGAAGTTAAATTGCATATGCATTAGTAGGCATGCTGACAATAAATGCTTGGTGCATATGGATGTGTAATTTTGCATATGTACATGCTTGGATATGCATATAACATGCTGGTGAACTTAGAATAGTCTGTTATTATGAAATAATGTTTGAGTATGACTAAGGATGGATTATGTATTCAAGAAAAATGATACAATAGGGTTAAATATGTGGATGTTGTTGTTGCTTATAATTTCAATCGAGGTGAAGACCCATGAGGATGGCAGGAATGGTGATCAAAATGATGAAGGGGGAAGTATATGAGCTTCTACAAATATTAGTTGGTTAGACAACAACAAGTAGGGTGGTAACAACTAGGCAGGTATGCATTTAGTTTATGTTGATGCATACATGTTGAAAAGGATTGAGGTAAGGAGTCCCTNATAACATGCTGGTGAACTTAGAATAGTCTGTTATTATGAAATAATGTTTGAGTATGACTAAGGATGGATTATGTATTCAGGAAAAATGATACAACAGGGTTAAATATGTGGATGTTGTTGTTGCTTATAATTTCCATCGAGGTGAAGACCCATGAGGATGGAAGGAATGGTGATCAAAATGATGAAGGGGGAAGTATATGAGCTTCTACAAATATCAGTTGGTCAGACAACAACAAGTAGGTTGGTAACAACCAGGCAGGTATGCATTTAGTTTATGTTGATGCATACATGTTGAAGAGGATCGAGGTAAGGATTCCCTCAATTAATTTTCATTATTTAAATTGATATGTAATGGCCGAAGGCCTAGAGTGTGTAAGTGTTGTTGATGCTAGAATGCACTTAGATAAAATTTCAATTGCATATTATGTTATGATTGGTTCTGGGATCATAACCAGGTTAATTTAAGAGACATACTCCTTATATAACAATGAATATCCATATATCTAGTCATGTGTGAGGCCATAATATGGTTGGATATGGAAGGTCTATAGCACTATGTGAATGCTCGATGGTATCTACTGCTGATCTAAAAATGAAGAAGACTTGAAATACTTGAAATTATTTGCAATGTAAATGTTATGTGTTTAAAGCAAATGGATTAGTTTGCAACACATAGATTAAGGGATTACTCATGCAAAATACACATAGACAGCAGCATGATCAATGAACATAAGAACATAAACACAACAATTTGATAAAGGAGTTCACCCCTCTCTTGGGCTACATCTCCTGGTCCAGCTTCTAATGGATCATTATTATTAATTGCTCAAAGTGCTCAAAAACATGTCTTACAATGCTCAAACTGACAAACCGACTGCTCCAATGGCTTCAGAGCATCCCAAAACCCCTGTCCGAGCTCTTTCAGCACCTTAATCGGTCGAAAAACGAAGAAGTTAGGCCTCTTGGAAGTCTCCCTCTTCAAGCTTGCTGTCTCTGCATCTACAAATTGCACCATTGTAAATTGAACTTGGCACACACGCAATAAATAGCGTGAAAACCTAGCACCAGGTGCAATCGTGCCAACGGTGCAAACCGTAGGATGGTTAAGGGCGCGCCAGCCCCTAACCGCCTAGCACCTGGGCGTACGAGGGTCATGTGACCGCGCGTGTTGCAAAAAGGGCTTAAAAACTTAACCATTTAACTTTTGTGCTCCCGGTTGGTCACATGGCACAATACAAAGGACCAAGGGATATGTTTAAAACCCCGTGCACGTCGTTTGTGGGTATGGGCATATGCAATAATAGTGTGACCGGGGGCTGGGGCTAAGCCCTAGCCCAGACCCCTGCGCCGACCAATACATAAAATGAATTTATATATATTGTTTTACATATATTGTATAAGCAACAATATGTGGGCTAGTGATAGCCCACACTCTACCAGAGCGTAGAGCCACAGGGAGGTCTGGGGTTCGACTCCCACGGACCTCATACTATTTTAAACACAACCAATCAGCCAATTTCGAGGTGCCACGTGGCAGCCCATGATTGGGCCACGTGGCACCCAATCACTTGCCCAAACAGTGCCACGTGTCGATTCCTCATTCGATCTCAATTTCCAACCAAATTTTGACATGTCATCAGATGCCATGTCGTCGTACGATCGTACGACCCTGCCACGTCAGCCTGTATGGACTGTACAGTCAGCATCATTTTTTTGCCTGTTTGACTTTATGAACAGATTGCAATATCTCTCGTTCCCGACGTCCGTTTGAGACAAAATGAGTTGCGTTGGGTTCACAACAATGAGGCCTATGCCCTCGTCCG
>JASDQU010204763.1:2884-13289 GCA_032191745.1 Picea mariana
GTTGAAGATCTTATGGATCAGAGCTCAACTTGAAACTGGGCAAGGACAAACATCATAAAAAGGTACATCTTCTTCCTCTTCTCTATAGATTAGTTTATCTAGGTTTAAAGGGATGTTAGTGACCAAAGTTATCACATTTTTGTCTTGTTTATAGGGGTCTATATCCAAGAGGAAGTTCACCTGTCCACAGGGGGATTTTCCTATAACACCCAGTAACTTATTCTCATGTATTTACAAGCACAAGAAAGAACACAAGCTAAGCTCGTTCTAGAAAATGACTACTACATTACGATGGGAATGACCTTCGAATGAGGATCACTCCTAGTAGTGTGTCTCTCTAGAGTTAGTTTCACCCCAAATTATTTGGTAGAAGTTGGTGGTTTTTCTTCAGCATGATATCCAACAGCTGGAAATCTGCCCCCCAAGTGTTGTTTCCTCTGACGATTCTTCTTTTTTCCTTGTTTAGGTTTCTGGTTACTAATGGAAATGTTTTCACTAGGATGAGGAAAGGAAGGTTCAAGTAATCGATACATAGTGAGAATCGATTGTAATGGAGGAGGCTCTATTTCATTTTTTAACAAGATTGACAGAGACAGTGAACGATGCGCGTCGAGACCAGGTACTACCAAAGGATGAGATGAATCGAAGGATTGTCATACGTGAGGCAAAATCATGTTTAAGGAAGAAACCTGCACAGTGGGAGGAGTAGGAAAAGGAAAAACACCCTTGAAAGAGGAATCCCTGAGAAGACCTACACCTACACTCTCAAAATTATTTTGTCCTAGAAAAGGGACATTATTTGTTGCAACATTGTTGAGATTTGGAGTTGTATATGCAAGTTGGTCAACAGTGATAATATTTCCTTGATGGGGAAATCATAAGATACAGAACACCAAAGATACGACGATAGTCATTTCATAGAACCAACTATGACCAAGTAACAAATTATAATCCAAGAGTGCGTCGACTACTTCGATATCAACCAAAATAGTATAGCCCTTCTAAGTCAAAAAGAAATATTGCATGAGTCCGTGAGGTTGGAAACCATGTCCATCAAATAATTTCAGGGTGGTAGGGGATGCGTTAAGTGTAGGAGAACCAAGGGCTCTCCAAAAAGGAAAATACATGACACAATTCGAGGTATCATCATCCAAAATAGTACAATGGATGTTATTTCCACCAACCAAAACTTGAATTTGGAATGCTAAGTGGTGGAAGGATTTCTCTTTAAAATAATCCATATTAAATGTAATCAGGCTCGACTCCTTAGGATCCATGGCTCCAATGGATGACAACAAGGTTCTATGTTGACTTGGACAATGTTGTAGAAATTTGAGGGATGAGATAGTACAAGGCGCTTGTGACAAATATTCAACTATGTTGTAGTTTTGGGTAGCACGAGAATTTGTATTAAATGTCACTTTTCAAATTATGCTCTTGGGAGAGCGCAATGCTTCATCAAAAATTGTCTTCTCAATCTGAAGATGATTAGAATATGGAGGAGGAGTAGAGTTAGAAGGTTGGTCGACATCCTTCCCTTTATTCTGTTCACCTGGAGGAGTTTCATATGTATTTGCATGAGTTGTGACATTAACCGTATTAAACATGTAAACCTCAGAGGTGCTTGTGGAAGCATCCCCATGGTGGGGATGACCTGGGTCGCCTCCTTGCAAAGGGACATGGTTTTGTGCAACCAAAATTTTCTTTTGAACTGGTTGGGAGGTACCCTTGAGATATTTAGAGACAACCTCGTGATGAGAGAAGTCTTTCATGTAGTTTTCTTCCTCACAAATCATACAAGGAGATTTAGGTTTCCTTGTCAGATGAGTATCAACAGAGTTAGGATTATCTTTCTCATTAGAATATTTCTTGGATTTTCCCTTGCTTTTCTTCTTACCTCCTAGTTGTTGAGAAGAAGTGGAATGGACTGCATTCACCTCGTAGGTTTGAGTAGGAGTGGAAGTAGTTGTGGTGATTGGAATAGAACTAGGCTTCAGAGAAGTTCTTGATGTATCATTTGACGGATGAGGAGAATTAGGGATGCGATTGTAAAGTGTGTCAAACTAGGAGTAAACCAAGTCCAAATACTATTCAAAGTTGATATCCTTCTCCTCAGTAACTACATTTCCCATAGCAACATCGTGGGAGATGGTAGGCAAGAGTGACTTTGTAAACCAATCCGCGAGGAGTTGGTTTGGAATTGGATCTTTAATCAATCAACTCTGTCATCTCCACTCATGAATATGATCAAAGATGTGGGTGGATGAGGATTTTCGGAGAGAGGTCAAAATTTATGTACCATATAGGAAATTGAAAATGCGTCAGGAAAGCCATAGCAAGAGAGTTAATGTCGACAAAAGAGTTATGTGATAGTTCAATATACCATTTTGTTTCCACACCTATAAGTGTTCTCTAAAAACTTCTCAGATGAATGGAATCATCCATCAAAGAGTTGGAAGAACACCATAAGTGGAAAGTCATAACATGATTGTTAGGATCTTCCCCAGGTTTTTTGTCGAATTTCATAATGTCGGAAGGAAATTTGGCAGGGATGGCAGACCAAAATGGGACAAGAAGAATGGGATTGTTTGTTAAACGCGATAGATTCGACATATCTAACGTAGCCAAGAATAGTAGTTTCTAGTTAGGTTGTTGATACTGGTGATAACCGTATTTTATGGGAACACCAATAGGACCATATCCAGATTGTGGCGAGATGACAAAAAGAGATGGTCCTCCCATATAAGGTGGTTGTATAGGTTTTTCACCTATTTAAGGTGGTTGTATAGGTTGTCCACCTATTTAAGGTAGTTGTATTGTTTTTCCACCCGTGTATTGTGATTGAATAGATGGACCTCCTAGGTACTATGGTTAGCCTGTTGGTCCTCCTATGTATGGCGGTGGAAGGGACTATTGTGTTTGAATCGTGGGGATTATGGATTGATAGGGCATAGTTCCTTGTGGAGGAATTCCTGTCTGATTGGGTTGAGTCCACAAATTATTCAGAACTCTTGCATATGGATGTCAAAGATACAAACTAGTTGTGATGTCCCCCAACCACCAACAGGCCGGGAAACGTCACTACAGAGCGTCTCTCTTAACTATGATACCAATATTTTTTAACACCCCCTGGCCACCTAGGTCGAGCCATGCTATCTTGTAGAAATAAAAATTATCATCTGCCTATAAATAAAACCATAGACAAACAACATATTTTCCTAATAGACAGACTGATGCAGGAATAACAGTAAAAGAATACATGCAGTAATTCAGAAAAAACATAGATGTAACAACATATATAAATGCATAGCATGTGAATGAACAGGGAATGCATAATTATATTTTAATTGAGTTCCACCAACTGTGTGCAGAACTTCCACAAACCTCCCAGCCTTAGACCATGCCACTCATCATGCTCGGTAGTGGGTCAGCCTCGTGTTGGGACTAAGCTCCACACAGGGAAAGGGAATCCTATACTAGGTTGAGGTTACATGAGACTGCACAGTGCAACCAGAAGGATTCTCTCCAAGATCCTTCTTACACCCACTACTCATGGATTCTCATTCCCCACATGCCTATTCCACCCTGAGAATATGCACCTTCACTATTCCACAGTCCATCGACTTCTCCACTTTCCTTTTAGGTTCTCGGAAACAGGCCGGATCAAGAATTCTCAGAGATACGTAGCTGGTTCTGGACTCTCTCTAGGAGAAAATCACTTCCCAACAAACTCTCTCACCTAGAGGGAGTTGATCACAAGCCTGACAACCTGCCTCTTCAACCAAGGGCCTAACAACCTTCTTCTTCAACCACAGGCCTCACAACTTGCTTCTTCAACCAGCTTCAACTCAATTATTGCAAGGTGAGGACAACAACAAAGGTTCAATATACCTCGAGGAATGGAAGAAACCACAATTCGGTAAGGCACAACATAGTTTCGGCAAGTACAAATGTGTTGTTCTTCACAGGAAAACTAAGGTCATCTTCACAGGTTACTGGTTTTAGAGGTGTGTCTAATATGTAGAGGTTGATGATGGAGACCAAGTGAGTTAGGAGAAGGATGGAAGAATGGGAAGAGAACCCCACCAACAAGTTGACTCTCCATATTTAACTGCATGTGCCCAGGTGGACACCTGTCTTCCTGGAGCTGCATGCACTCCAGTTAGCATTTGTTTCCCCTTCCCTAGGAACTTAGGATAACTGGGTTTATTTTTCCCCACTTTAATATTTTCATTTTCAGGAATATATTATAATATTCCCTTGGGTCAATCTCTCTATCTTATCCCCTCCTTCATAGCCTCTCATTCCCATCCCTTTCCCTACCTAGTGGAGATTCATCCCCCATCACTCTTTCTTCATGGTCGTTCTATACGCAACGATGTAGAATTTTTATTAATGATATGAATAGTTACATGTACAAAAAAGGCTTCTGGCCTTTAACACCTAGGCTCTTTGGCCTAATAACACATAAGATTACCATCTTATAATTGCTCGGCTCATCAACCTACAAAACATGTTTACAATTCATAAATACAACTGGGGCTCATCCTTGGGGATATTACACCAGTGGTATTAGGGATAAAAGGACTTGCAGGAGTGGTTTTCCCCAATGTTTTTTGATGTTGCAACCATGTAGGTTTCGCCTGTAAAAATTTGCTCTACAACTGAACATTGGAATCGCATTGAAGATTGAACTCTAATGTAGGTAGTACTAATTTGTGATGTGTCAGATGGAGGTTTAATAGCTTGTGTAACCATGGTTGTGTGAACAAATTGACTAATGACCATTTGACCTATGGGACGATCAAGTAAATCACTTGGCATGTGCATGTGTGGAAAAAATGAAGTAGGAATATTACCTGACTCATTTGCAAGAGGAGATGAATGTACAAGTGGTTAAGTCAGGGTCACCTGGGTCACTGATGTTTTCGGTAAAGAATAATCACAAGTAGCAGAAACTACGAGAGTTGTGGAAAAATATGAATTCCCAAGTCCTTCAGAAAAATAAAAAATCGGTGGGTTCATGCAAAAATATGGCGTAGTGGTTGAACCGAGTGGTAAATAGTCAGAATAAAATGAATCAACGTATCTCCTGGATGGTGGATAAAAGAGTGGTTGTCCAAGTGGATTAGTAAAAAGAGGATTCACAAAATATGCCAAGATTTCTATGAAAGTTGGGACCAATTCTTCAATGTGATGGCTACTTCCAGGTGCGATGCTCCCAGTTTTAGAAGTGTGATTTGTGATTATTTATTCGTAAGAAAGATGATGTTGTGGTTCCTGAGTGTCAGGTTCCATACCTTGTATATTGTGAAAAAATTGATCCTAAGGCCAACTATGAAAGACAAACAAACACACTCCTATGAAAACAAAAACAATCAACCAAGCAACAATATATTTAAGGATCTTCTGAAGATGGGATGTCAAGCTGCCACTGAAGAAGTGAGAAGAAGTTTCCTCGACCTCCACATAACAACCCTTCTTAGTTCAAGAAACCCTCACTTTTGTAGGATCACCCTCCAAGGGTACTGAGAGTGTGATATGATGTCTTCACCAGGCACCATGGGAATCCCCCCACAATCACCTCTGTAGGTACCTATTAAAGGCCACTAAGTTTACCAACTTGCAGTTAGCCTCCGAGGCAGTTATGTCGAAAATAGATACCGAACGTATGGCTAGGATATCAATGTTTGAAGCTCTTCAAGAGAATTAAAGACAAGTGGACCGATAGGACTCCATAGGAACCTGACTAGATTCAGAGTTCATGAAGCACTGAGACCAAATGAAACCAATGGTTTCTCAAGAACAACCCCCAATATATGATATGTCCACTATGATTGGTTAAGATTTGGATGGGTAATCTATGCTTGTTTCCCTCACGCAACCTCGTGTTTATACCCTATGTGAGAGGGGGTTCCCAGCTATAATATCCCAAGACTGATCCCTAGTTGTAATTGTAAATGTAACATATTTTATAAGTTGGTGAGCCAAGTGATTATAAGCTAGGAGGATTATGTGATGATTAGGCCAGAGAGCCTAGATGATAAAGGATAGAGAGATTGTATTTGTATATGTAAATACTCATATCAATAATATAAATAAATCGTTGTGTGTAGACCGACCACGATAAAAGAGAATGGGGGACTAAGCTCCACTAGGTAGGGAAAGGGATGGGCTAAGAGGCCAGGAAAAATGGCTAAGATTGAGGTCTTATCTCTAGGGGAATAATATTATATTATTATTTCCTAAAAACTAAGGTTGGACATAACTTATGTTATCCTAAGTTCCTTTGGGGAAAGGAAGGAACTCCAAGTGGAGAGGAATGAGCTCCAAGAGATCCATGTGTCAATCTTGGCACATGTAGTTATATGTGGGGAGAACAATTCATTTTGGGGGGTTCTCTTCCATTCTGGCCATCCTTCCCATGCACTCACACATTCACGGACTGATCCATCCCCTCCATTGTTGACCTCTGATCATGCACGTAGATCTGAAACCTAGATGCATTTCTGGAGCCATATCCTCTATTTTCCTGTGATGAATAGGACCCGTATTCCTGTTGGATGATACAACACGCCCATATCTATCTGAGCCTGTGATAAAGTTGTTTGTTATGAGAAACACCTATTGCAAGCCTGAAATCCATGGTGTTATGAGGAAAATCTCTATATGGCTAGGGCAAACCACAACAGACGGAAATGACTGCAGAAATCAACTCTAATATCAAGTATGCTATATAAAGAAATATGCTAGAAATACAAGATAAAAGGCCTACCTCGTCCAGACATTCGATGAATTCCACCATTGAGCACTTGACCCAAAGCAATATACCTACAACTAGTCCTCAACAACCAATCAAGGAAAGCATATGGTGATAATATATGATATTAGCACATTCAATAGCATAATCCATTAATATACATAAAAAATACACCCATGGAATAATAATTCAAATATTTTCAAGATATCGATTGGACATGAAAAGAGTATTTTTATTAATATATGATCAGTAGAAGTGAAAAAGTTACAGACTTCTGTGTTAGCAAGGTTTGGAACCGAGAAACTAAGTTTCTTCCAACTGGGCCTCCACCAAAGGAAATCTCATAGAAGAGGGACAATGAAGTTCTCAGTCAATAAGAGAAGATCTTGGGGAATGAACACTATGTTCAGACTTAAAGGACAAAGGGATGCAGACTCAATATGATGTAAATAATTTCTCCAGAGTAACTTTCCTCTAAGGTTGAATTCTTTCTCCTCCTTTCCATAGCTCGGAATTGGCCCATTTATAGCCTTCCAATGGCACTGAAGGGACGAGTCGGAACATTTCTAGTATATGGAAGGCCAAGGATCATAGATCTCCTATCGTGACATGGAAGCCCAACACCATTTTTCAATTCTGGGCACATTTATTGATGTACGCGGATTGTAGTGGTGCAACCTACATATATGCATGTTGTATAGTAGGCAAGGTGCATATATGTGGGAAAAATGTATTTTTATCTCTTGGATTTGCAAAAAGGGATGAAAAGTATGCATAGGGAAATGGAAAAAGGCCTTCTGTGCAATATTGCATAGGGTGAGGAAAATATTTCTATAATAGATTCCCCCTAATGTGTGAGGTCATAGGAGTATCTGTGATGGCCAAAATACATTATAAAAACCCAAAAGTTGAGTGATGGGGAACCAACTGGAAGAATTAGTTTCTCATTACAATTTGTATTGACTTTGCATACATGGCTTCCAATTTGAATTACACTTCAGATCCATGTGAAAATATACCAAACAACTGTCCATGGCCATGAATACAAAAATACATATGTGGTTACATGAAAAAGGATGTTATAGTCATGAACAAGGCCCAATAGAACCAGTCTCAAAATCATTCTAAAGATATTTGTATACCATGCAGTACAACTTGATCTCCCATGATCACTAAAGTCATATAGGTGTTGGCAGCCCTACATATTTTTTGCCTTTTAAAGTGACAAATGACAATTCTTGTAGCTGCCAACACCTCCTTCTGTAAATATTGCTATTTGAAGGTGACTATTCGGTTGTAAAAAGGATGTTTTGATTGTTCCTATTTATTTTTATCTTGTGTGTCCATGCTTCATTCATGACTGAAAGCATGAATGAAGCATTAAAACTGAAAATCGTATTGCAATTTTGTTGGAGGCTTGGTCTTTAAAAGGGTCAATGTGCTTACACTTCTTTTGATGAATGTTGTTTTGCTGTGAGATTATCATATATCAATGAAACACTTATTTTGAGTTGCTCTTTGATTGTAAGCTTATATTTTTTATCCTTTGTAATTATACCAAGAATCAATTGGCGTTTGGACTATAGGCTTGCTCATTTAAAATTCTTGGTAAATCAACTTTGATTTTAAATTTTTGATTTTCATTTGGATTGTAAAAACGCATCCATTCCTAACCTTTGCAAATCAATCACACTCATCACATAACGTGGGAATTTAACATACCAGGATCATACCCTATACATTGTTTTAGTTGGCAGGTTGATCTTAAAGTTCTCTCATTATGATCTAGGGTCTTGAGCCATGCTCTGTACTCTAAACATTCATTACCAGAAATGCCCAAATTTCATGGCTGAAACCCCCATTTCTTATGTTATGTTTTCCTTGGTGTGTTCCTAGTTTTGTTTCCATCATTTTATTTCGGGATTACCTCCTACCATTACCATCAAAACCCGATCAATCTTTCTGTGAATAACATGATGCTAGATCCAAGGTTATTAAAACTCCTGAACATGAAATTGTTTTCCAATCCAAAACAAATAACCCCCCACCGTGTTTGAAAGACAGAAAAGAATTTATAGGTATCAATATCAAGCCAAGGCCAACAATGGATAGTGGTAGTCTTTTAACACACAATCATACACTTCCTCAACCGTTTGCCCCTTTTGTACATTGCGAGGTTTCTTTATATTGGATAGGTATGTATTACACAAAAATCCATATCCTTCAAGCTAAGATGAAGGCTCTTACGACTCAAAATGACTCATTAACAAATGAAAACTATGAACTCAAATCTAATGAACAAAGTCAAGCAAAACGTTTGAAAAGAACAGGTAACATCATCATAAAAAACGCTGACAGTGTCAAGGCTGTGATCAACTCTGAGATTTTGTGATTCAATTTTGTTACTGTTTAAATGGTAAGATTGGTTTGTTATGCTTTATTTGTTATTTTACTAAATCAATTTAGATCGACTTGGTTTTCTGATATTAATAATAAGACTGGCTACATAATCGAGAGATTCTGTAGCCAAGTCAATTTCTCATATAAAAATTTGGAAATTGTTAGTTAAATAAATATCTAATTTGCACATTTTCTTTTTCTTTCAGGATAATATGTATCTTGTGAATTGGAGCATTGTTGGACTTAGTCAGTTAGCCATCTCTTTTGGCTTATTTTGTAAATCAAAATAGAACTTTCATAATTTTGAGGATATAGTTTGATTTTGAGTAGTTTTTAGACCCTCTATATTTGTAACTTTTAGATCCTTTTGAGATCTGATCCTATCTTAAAATATAGGATGTTTAGCTTACATAAACTCTTTAAATATTTTGTACTTTGAAGGAAAATCATCTTGGCTGAGAGCAACAGATGGACAAGTAATTCTAGAACTTAATATAATGACATATACACATTTTGTCTTTATCCTTTTGTTTATAATGTTGTTGTTTATGTTTTGTTAAATTTGTTTCATGTATAGGTCTGATATCTTTAGATTAAATGATCTATGGTGTGCATGATGTTTATATTATAAATACCATATACAACTTGCCTCTCAAAATATAAATGTTGTGATCATATCTTCGATAAAAATAATAGGATTTGTCTTTGAATTTTAATTGAATGATAATATGCACAGGTTTCTTTAATATTTATCTCACTGCAATCATATGTAATTATGAGATCATAGGTTTATGTTTATGTCTCCTTTTATGTCATTAAAACTTAAACTGCTAATATATGTTCTGAATTTATTTAGAACAGTCATAAGGTTCATTGCAGATTTCTCTCTTGGACATAGCAGTTGGATGTTCACCACTCATGCAGATGCTTGGAGAAACCTCTCTAACTCACTGACAGGTTAGCTTCTTTGTATTTTTATGTTATTCACATATCACTGAAACTACAATATATGGTTCAACTTTTGACTATCTACATGTTCATGTTTCATTGAAATTTTTACAAGTTTTTTATAGATTTATGAAGGAAAAACAAAAAAAAGATTTTTATGTTCTTTCTTTATCTGCTTCTTACAAGCAATTTAGTTTTCCATCGATTTTTGTAAGTTTCGATTAAAACTTGCATCTTGTAAATAATGTACATAAATGAGATTTATCTATCTTTTGCTTAAATACACCTACTACAATT
>JASDQU010204765.1:0-18708 GCA_032191745.1 Picea mariana
TTTACAGGGTGAGATTCTCCCTTGATAGGAACCTCGCATTATAGACAGTTTAATGTTTTCTCACATTTCTCACATGATTTATTAAAAATTAACTCAGTTACAGGAAAAGGTCTTTGGTTTGCATTCTATTTGTGGTTTTGGATTCGAGAGTACTCTTTTTATGATCCAAAATTTGAGGCAGCATCCTAAACCTCGAACTTTCCTTTAACTTTCCCTGTTCCTCTATGACTGTCCCCATCGCCATACAGCCCAATATTGGACCCGGCTTGTCGGATCAAACCACCATCGCTTTGAACCTTTTCGACACCATAGTTAAAACAACCACCACCCGGGTAGAACTCGAACATTCATGGGCCACCATTGAACAGGATATAAGCATCCAGGAACTTTTGGAAGTGAGATAGAGGCAACTTAGAAATTAGCCTTAGCCTCCTTTCCCAAAGGTTGATCCTCCCCCTTTTTTTTATCTTTCACACCACTTTTGGATGCCTAGACCCTGTACTTTCTAGCGTTAAGTACAGACTCTGGAACAACAGGTGCAATGGTTTTCCTCATAATGAACTTCAAATGTTTTGTAAATTCTTTCGGCCAAAAAAAATGCATTTATTCCACCCCATGGTTAATACTTTGAGTACTTTTGTATGCTTGAGTCTACCAAGTACATGTATGCTAGTTAGAGGTGGAGGGAAAGAAGAACTGATAACCTCTAACTATGATAACCTCAATTGTTTGTCTCTTGCCTTCAATTCAAGCTAGGTGATCTTTTTCTATTTGAAAAGTTTCTTCATCCTCTTGTGGGTCAATGTCAATATCTTTAGAACTACCCATCAAAGCCATAGTTGACCACTCCCTATTGAGACATGCTTCATAAATCCTATATAGTTGTAATGGATAATTGGGTAAAGATCCCAATTTCGCCACTAATCATAGATAGGATGATGAATTTAACTTATGTTATATACCAATACTAGATCTGCAAATATGATTCATAAATAAACAAATAAAAACACCAAACCATTCACTGAAACACTGAACATAAGAAATAAAGAAAACCCTTGAGATAGGGTAACACCATAAATTAATACTTAGGGAAGGATAAAACTCCTCAGGAAATACTTTCTTGTATAATAACAATATTCTTCACCATGCCTCAATACATTGCTTACACTTCTTTATATAGTATTCTCTATCTTCTAGGAACATTCTAGAGAAGGAATCTTATAGAAAACCTATTTATTATCTCTAACTACCATAGTGGGCCTTATTTAATACTATGGTGGACCTATTCCACCTTACATTGAATGGCCTCCACTAATAATACATAACCCCATTCCCATTAGGTACCTCCCATATTACCTTCTTAGGTATAGTACATTCCACCCCCCTTAAGCATGTTTCATCCCCGAAACATTAGAAGAGACCATACAATATGATTGGCTAAGAATTGTAGCCAACTGGTACCAAGTATAACCATCCATCCATCCTAATGGAAGATGAACATGATGTCCAATTGCTTCATTGACACCTTGATCTTGCTTTGCATCACTCCAGTGTTTCCATGGGGTTGGTTCTCTAGCCCGATCTTTGCCTGTAGTGCTAGTAGTCCTCCATGAACCTCTTGATTGGTTTCATTTTTTGTTCCCTATTGGTGCATAAGTGTGTTGATGTTGATGCCCTTGTCTTAATGACTGTTGTTTCTCGATATGTTGTGGATGATGATATACAACAACTGTAGGAATTGGTTCCTTTTCCTTCAAATATTCAACCCCTTGTACCTTGGAGTCAATGACCTCCTTAGTTTCTTTATTGTTTCCTTCATGTGGCTTTGCTTCACCTCCTTTTGTAGACTTTGCCTCTGATTCAACTTCAGACTCTACAAGAACTTTTGTACTTAATGTCATGGGCCCTTCTGTCTTACTAAGAGATACATATTTCAATGTAATTTTATTTTTCTTGAACCACAAATTCAAAAAAATCTTTTGCACATTAATATTTATGGTACCCACTGATTCTATCCAAGGATATCCCAAAACAATATCCACTTCATCCATATCCATAGCATAAAAATATGAATGCAACACACATTTATCCATGGTAATCTTCAAACATTTAAATATTTGAACATTTTCACCTGTAACCTGTGTACTTTGAATATTCTTTGTAGGAACATGCAATCTATTAACCAACTGAACATTGATAAAATTATACATGCAACTGGGGTTAATAGAAACAATGATATTTGTTGTATGAATACAACCATGAACCTATAATATAGATTTTCCACATGAAAATAAACTCTTGTTTCTCCCTTTATAAACATGAGACCATTTAAATAAAAGTAGTTTTTCAAACGCTTCCTTTGAAAGTGCCATCAATTGGTTATAACAAAGTGATTCCCACCAAATGGACGCATCACCTTGTAATTTACACTCTACATAATATGGCCATGTCTCTTTCGAAACTAACTTCCTCTCTTTTATGAAGTTTTCAATACTAGGGCCATTATATTTTTCAGTAAACCACATCTTGCTTGGAAGAAATATTCAACCAAAACTAGGGTTTATAAATAACTTATTGTGCAAATCGCGTGACTTTTTCCGGAAAAAAACCCTGAAAATTTGTCGAATTTAAAATGCTCATAACTTTACTTCTAGGAATCTATTTCGGCTGATGTTTTTTTTTTTTAATTTGGGTATTTTTTTTAGAGGAATCCAGATATACAATCACTTTCGAAAAATTCGAAGAAGAAATTTTCAAAACTGAGTCTGAAGTGCTCCATTGCCTTTTTTTTCCTTTAACAAATATATGCAAGAATGAAAAAAATTCTTCTCTTCTTTGGCCAAGGAAAGAGATCTAATACCAAATGTTATATATCTTAACCGATATGCAAATATACTTCAGCAATAAACCAATAATAAACACCAAACCATTCACTGAAACATTAAAAACAAGAAATAGAGAAAACCCTTGAGGTAGGGAAACACCATATATTAATACATAGAGAAAGATAAATGTTATAAATGTTATATACGAATACTAGATCTGAAAATATGCTTTAGAAATAAACCAATAATAAAAACCAAACCATTGACTGAAAAACTGAATACACGAAACAAAAAAAACCTTTGAGGTAGGGTAACACCATATATTAATCCTTATGGAAGGATAACACTCCTCAAACAATACTTTCTTGTACAGTAACAATATTATTCTTCATGTCTCAATATATTTCTTACACTTCTTTATATAGTATTCTCTATATTCTAGGAACATTCTAGAGAAGGAACATTCTAGAGAAGGAATCTTCTAGAAAGCCTATTTATTATCTCTAACTACCATAGTGGGTCTTATTTAATACTATGGTGGGTGTAGTCCACCTTACATTGAATGGCCACCAATAATACATAACCCCATTTACATTGGGTACCTCCCGTATTACCTCCCTAGGTATAGCACAACTTCTTAATTCTAAATAATTCCATTAGGAGTTATTACACAAAGATTTAGGGTCATTTACTTTCCACTATGAAGTTCATAGCCTATGTAAGTTTGATCATGGTACCCTTGGTGAGAAATTTAGTGCTTCAATCATTCCAAAAATTTGTAAATAAAAATTTTGTAACTTTCCCTTGAAAATGTGCACATACACATATACCTTGATTGCCCCACAACTATTTTGGATGGAAGTGTGGGGGAAGACATTGCTTGAATCTTTATGGTTCTGAATACAATAGATAGATTTCTTTGAGAATGATGTATGCATGCCTCACCTTTTACATTTTTTCGTAAGTAGTTCATAACATATATGGTCATGTGACTGATCTAGGTGGACATCATTGGTCGCCCACCTATTCCACTAGCTCAAATTACAGTTCCCATCTTGGAAGTTTTTCTATAGTTTTTGGGGTCCCAAACTTCCGGGGTCATTTCGAGGCCCTAAATGACGTTTTTTTTTACTTGACAGCGCCCTACAAATCTTTGTTGGGATCTATTGGTCCATTTGGAATGTTCCCTCTTTATCTAGACCTTTCTGATGGGGTACCAAGCACCCCAAACAGAGATCGTATTCAAAAGTTACGTCCTTGAGAAGTTGACGTATCAACTACCCCCATCGAGGCCCACAAACCTTTTGGTGTTTCTTCTTTCGGAGTTAGGGTTTTGGATTTTTATGGTTTTCTCATTTATTCTTTATGTTAAAAAGGACTTTGGAGCCTCATTATAATCAGATTATTGTTGATGAGTGTAGTTGATACATCTCTCTTCAAAGATAAGCTACCACCATTCCAACTAGCTTGTGTGTTTTGCAATTTATAGTATTTTGTATTCGAGACATTCATTAATAGCATATTATTTTTACTGTATTATTGTATTCCTTACAATATCTCTATGTATTTCCTTGTTATATCTCTGTTATATTTCTTCCTTCATGTCATTCTCAAAATAATCCGGATCAATGGTATCAAAGAATTCTACTCCTTATCCCTTTTAGTGCATGTCCCCAGTGAGGTTCATGTATAGAGAGTTGGGTCTCAAGCTTGTTTCTATTGAGGACAACCACTCTTTCCATCCCAAGAAACCTCCCATGGTGGAAGAAAAGAGGGATGCCAGAGCAGGAGATCCTATCAAAATGTTTCTCGAGAAATCCCTCACGTGACAAAGGAACGAGATGATGGATAATTTCTCCTAGATCTTTTGATGGCTGCCAATAGTAATGGAGGTACCTTCAACCAAAAGTCACTCCGAAGGTGACATTCCCTGTATTGTATAAGTTAACTTTGATCTTCCTTTTTTTGAAGGCCAGACAGACGTTGATTCTTTGGAAAACTAGTTAAGTCTTTTAGAGGGTTATTTCTCAGTCCAAAATTTTTCCAACAATGAAAAACTCACCTTTGCGCTCCTTAAGGCCCTTCCCCATGTCAGATATTTGTGGGAGACTTACTATGAGCAACATGTTAAGGATGAGTTTGCAATTTTTGGGCCAAGACCCACTTGGGCTGCTTTTTTTGATGCCCCCAAGGAGAAATATTACCCTATTGGAAACTATGATGACCAGTACATGAGATAGACAACTCTGCATTAGGAGTGAGACTAAACAATGTTAGAGTACACCAACATCTTCCATACCTTGCGCACAAAGCTTGGTATTAAAGAGTATGACCAACACCTAGTTTTAAAGTACCACAGTGACCTACAAAGGTATATCCAAACAAATATGGAGTTCTTGGACATCTCCTCACTGGGATACGCTTACTGATATGTTGTCAAGATCTAGTACAAGTTCAAGCAAAAGAATAAGTGATTTTTTGGTTTTGAAAACCCTTCACATTAGAAGCCCGGTAAGTGTGGCCCTAAATCCTAGGGAAAAGGACATATCAAGGATGGATAATCCTAGGAAAGCCAGTCCAAGACACCAGTAAACAAGGGTAATGGGAAGTCGAAGAAGGACACTAGAAAGTGGTGCAAGTTCAACAAAATCCCTTGGCACAATACTAATGAATGTCGCTCCAAACATTCATTGTTGGCTTAGATGAAAGCCTCGGGGTCGAATGTTGACTTAGACTCTAATTCAAATCAAAAAAGTCAAAATGGATCATTGATGCAGAACCTAGTGTCACCATCACTACCACAAAAGTCTATCTAGAGGAACTAGAGTAGACTGAATAAGGGGAGTACCTCTTCCACTCACAAATGTGGGTGAAGGGAACCCCACTCCATTTCATTGTTGAAAACAGTATCCAGAAGAACTTAATATCAATAGAATTCATCAATAGGTTGAACTTGACAATGATGTTGCATCCTCATCCATACACCATTGGTTGGCTCGGCTAGGGATGGGACATCCACATCATCTAAAAATGCCATTTTCCCTACAACATCAAACCCTTCAAAGATGAGGTATTATGTGATGTTTCCCCCCTTGAAGTTTGTGATGTCTTTCTAGGACAACCATATATGTGGAAGCATCATGTTGTTTATGAATCTATGCCCCACAGTGTCATTATTACTTTGGGAGATCATCTCTACAAGGTACCGGAGGCAATCCCAACTACCACAGTCTCTTTGATCTCTATGAAGCAGTTAAAAAAGGTGGTCTCTTAGACCAGGATATTTTTCCTCTTTATGGTTTGGTTGGAAGGCAAACTGAAGTTCATTGCAACCACCAAAACCTATGCATGGGGTCTCTCTACAAAACAACAATAGGTGGACAAGATAGTAGAAGAGTACAAAGACATATTTTCCTCGCCTACTAGGGTGTATGTGCAATGTCAGGTAAAGCACTCAATTTATTTGACACTTGATGCTCATTCTCCTAACAAACTTGTGTACATGCATTCTATTACGATGAATGAAGAAATAAATTACCATATCCAAGAGCTAATTATGAAGGTACACATCATACCATGTTCCTCACCTTGTGGGAGCCCAATTTTTTTGGTACAGAAGAAGGACAAGACATGGTGACTTTGTATTGATTACAGAGCCCTAAACAAGATCACAGTCAAGAACCAAACCCCAATCCCCTAGATTGATGATCTTATTGATCAACTCAAAGGAGCCAAGTTTTTCAGTAAAATTGATGTAAATTCAGGCTACCACTAGGTGCCAATTGAGCAAATTGATGTATGGAAGACAACCTTCAAGTCTAAAGAAGGTCTCTTCAAGTGGCTAGTCATGCCTTTCAACTTTACTAATGTCTCAACCACATTCATGTGGATGACTGATGACATATTGTGGCCATTCACAAACTCCTTTATGGTCATATATATAGATGACATCCTCATCTTCAACAAAACTTGGGAGGAACATTTGAAGCATATTCAATAAGTCTTGAGCACCCTAAAGGAACACAAGTTATATGCCAATTTGGAGAAGTGTTGCTTTGGCATGCAGAGAATCCAATATTTGGGATACATCATGGATGAGCAAGGTGTGCATGTGGATCCATCCAATAATCAATTCATTTTCGATTGGTCGGCCCTAAAGACAATGACTGATCTCCACGACTTCTTGGGTCTTGCTAACTTCTACTACAAGTTTGTGTTGGGGTTCTCTCATATTGTTTGGGACCTATACTAGGTGACCAAGGGTGGAGTGAAGGCCAAGTTTTTGTGGGATACATCCCAACATAAAGAATTTAAGGATTTAAAATTCCACCTCTCCTCAGTACTAGTCCTTATTCTACTAGAACTGCAACAACCATTTGAGATTGAGACAAATTCTTCATCTTATGTTATCGGTGCAGTCCTCACTAACATGGGAATCCAGTAGCCTATCATTGTGAAACACTATATGATGTTTTTCTTAGATACCCCACCTATGACAAAGAGATGCACTCCATTGTACAGACATGTCAACAGTGGAAGCATTACATTCTGGGGAAGGAAATGATCATACACACTGATCACGAGCCTCTACAATTCATGCAGACACAAGGAAAATTACATAATTACTTCCATCAAAAGTGGTGCACATACCTACAACAATTCCACTTGAACATCAAGTACAAGAAGGGAAACACCTATGATGTCACATATTTCCTCAGTTGACCCCCGGTTCTGACACTAACCACAATTCTTAACTCATGTCAGAATGAGATGTCTCGGTGGCCATAATTATACAATAATGACTATGAATTTGTTGTTTCCTATCATACATTGAGCGCAAACAAAATAGTTACAGACATTCATCTCCAAGATGGATTGCTATGCCACCTAAGCCATATTTGTGTTCCTTCAAGCGAGCATGAAAATATGATATGGGAATCTCATTATAGCCAGGTAGTAGGACAGTTTCGTGTAGACAAAAACAATGAAAGTACTGCAAAATCATTTTTATTTGGTGAATTTTCAACAAGATGTCTACAAGTACATCATATTTTGCACTACCTGTGCCATTTCCAAGCCCACCATCAAGAAACAGGGGCTACACACCCCTCTGCCTACTCTAGATAGGCCTTTGTATTCCAACTTCATGGATCACATGTCCTGTCTTCCTTCAACCAAGCATGGGAACGAATGTGTTTTTGTGGTTGTTGATCAATTCTCTAAGATGTCATTTTGGCACCCTGTAAGAAGAGCATCACAAGTGAGGCCATTGCCAAGCTCTTCTTTGAACATGTTTGGTTTCATTTTGGGCTCCCACGAACCATTGTCTCCGATCAAGATAGTAGGTTCTTGAGCACTTTTTTTTCCATCCTAAGGTCAATGATGGACACCAAGCTGACCAAGTCAATTGCCTTCCACCCACAGACTGATGGACAAACAAAGGCAGTCGAAAGAATGATTGTCTGTATCCCGAGGATGTAGAATTCCAAACATCCATGCACATGGGTGAAAATTCAACATAGCTACAACAGAACCCTCCATATCTCTATTGGCCACATCCCTTTCAGGTGTGCTTGGGGTTCCAGCCATTGGCCCCCATTGATGTAGCTCTACCCATTTCATCTCCACAGAAAGATTACTCCCATGCTCAGACCAAGGTTGATCGAGAAACCAAATTTTTTGAGAGAATCCAACACATCCAATAACATGTTCATGATATTTTGCTGAAAGTCAACACCAAGTACAAACAACACCACAATCAACATCGAGTACCACATAAGTTTTAGGTGGGAGATAAAGTATGGTTGCATTTGTAGGAAGAGATTGCCTCATAGGACCCCATCAGAAACTACGCCCACTCTGATACAATTATTACACCATAACGAAGGCTATGGGTGATAATTATTTTGAAGTAATTATTCCTCCTTTTCTTGGCTTGCACCCGATGTTTAATGTGGAATTGCTTCGACCATAGTTTCCACCTCTCCTGGACACTTTGGACGTGATCGAGCACTTGGCCCCTACAAAACTCAATCTCAAATGCAATGAACATGCGGCAATTGATTGGATCATGGACTTCAAGATGAAGGGCACCCACCAACAAAACATCTAACTCTATTGGGTCATCAAAGCAGGGCAGTTTCTTCATCAAGGCAAGTGGCTCACTAGGAGTCAAATTCAACAAAAGTTTCCCCATCTAATGGAGGAACTTGATTCAATGGATACCATTGCTTCCTAAGGGAGGAGGATTTATCTAGGTGGACATTGGTGTCTGCCCACTTATTCCACTGGCTCAAATTATAATTTCCATCTTGGCAGTTTTTCTATATTTTTTCGGGTCCCAAACTTTCATGGCCATTTTGAGGCCTTAAATGACGTTTTTTTTTACTTGGCAGTGCCCAAAAGATCTTTATTGGGATGTATTTGTCCATTCAGAATGTGTACTCCTTGGCTAGACCTTTCTAACAGGATGTCAGGCACCCCAAACAAAGATCCTATTCAAACGTTGCGCCATTGGGAAGTTGATGTATCAACTACCCTCATCGGGGCCCACAAACCTTTTGGCGTTTCATCTTCTGTGGTTAGGGTTTTGGATGTTTACGGTTTTCTCATTTATGCATTATGTTAAAAATGCCTTTGGAGCCTCATTGTAATCAACTTCTTGTCAATGAGCTTAGCCGACACATCTCTCTTCAGAGATAAGCTACCACCATTCTAGCTAGCTTGTGTGCTTTGCATTTTATAGTCTTTGTATTCCAAACAATCATTAATAGAAACCATGTTTTACTATATTACTATATTCCTTGCAATATCTCTGTGTATTTCCTTTTCATATCTCTATTATATTTCAGCATTCATGTCATTCTCAAAATCATCCGGATTAGTGACAAGAATCACATTTATTGCATTGATTTGTCCATTTCTACTTTATACTTTTCGTGCTCTTTGCATTGTCACATTCTCTATATAATAAACATATACTTTTAGTCATGTAAACACCTCCTATGTTAAAACGCTAATATTGTATAATGAATTGTATCATTAGTACCACATTTACTACATTTACTGTGTTGATTTTTACACCCTTATGCAAAGGATACATTGGAGCTCTCTAAAAGAATGATGTTAGAATGGTGTGTGCTAGTAAGATATTAATATCATAACATGACACAATCATGTGACATTTTTATTATTGAGGAAACCATGACATAAATATGATGAAAATATGTTTCTTGTATTGTGTTCTATGTTGTAACATGACACACATGACACAAATCCAACATGGGTGACACAATTAAACATAATATTTGCCATGTAGAATGGGTTGCATTGTAACACAACACAAATTAGACTAAAATATGATGCATGCTACTATGCAAAAACATTATGTGTGTTGGGGAAAATCACTTAGTTGGGGTTGATAGGGCATGAACGACGCAAACCTATGACTCTAGAGCCTTGTATTGTAGTAGTGAGTAGACATGTACGTATATACATTATTTTCTTCAAATTCATCACCATCCACCCTGGTAGAAAGGTTGTTGGTATTTACCTCTTTGACTCTATTTGGAAATGTCAAGTTCACCCACTTGTGCTAATTTATGTCTACAATAAACACATCGCTAGTCAATTATTTTCTAGTAAGCATTTCCAATAGCATAATCTTCTAGTTGCAAACATGTCTTATGGTGGAAACTATTCCACCCAATCCATTCTCAACATTAAAGGAACGACCTTCATCAATTTTGCTTGACTAGTCGATACAAAATGTTAATAAAAAAAGGCAAGTGAAAGTAATGTTTTGAAAAGCCATACATGGGGTAGTGTAGCCCAAAGATCCTTTCAAAACAAGTGTTGAAGTAAGTGAATCAATTTAGGATGTGTCAATTAACCTTGCAATACTAAAATATGTTGCATGTCCTTGCATGTCTTTGTCCAAAACTTCCATTGTTGGGTTTTATATCACAACAAAATACTTGCACTAAACAATCATGATGAAGATATTCCATTGCATGGGTCACATCTATGGCAATGTCTAATTATGTTTTCAATCCCAATTCACACACATCCTCGCCATTGTTTTTATCTCTATCATGATATAAATGCTTCTCTAACCTTCCATTCGACATAAATTAGAACACCTAACCTTTTAAATGGAGGTTGGAGCATGAGGTTATGACTCTCACCTTGTTCAGGTGTTGAACCTTTTGCGGGACACTACACTCTACTTTAGAACTCTTCTCAACCTAGTTGTTTTTTAACTAGATAACCTTGACAATGACAACTGTGCCATCACTCAAAATTCCTTTGTAGAGTGACCCAAAACTCCCCATTCTTAACAACTTAGGCTTGATAAATATGCTAGTTACTATGTGAAGCTCTTGATATGAAATGCTTTGGTGCTCTAACTGTTGGAAAATATCTTGTGCAAAATCAAAGTTTTGCATGTGCATATTCCCTCTTTGAAGAAATACCAAAAACATATAACATAGTATAAGAGCAATAGCTCCACTCACTCCAAATACTACTTTTTTCACAAATATAAAATGAACTCTAAGTGTTGGACAAACATGTAACCTGAATACTAGTGATCCACAAAAACTATAATTTCCAATTAAGCACATCACAATTGTTCGATATGTAAAAAAACTCTTTTTACAATTTCCCTATAATTGTACTTAATAAGGACTTGTACTTAATAAGGACTTGGAAAAGAGTTCTAGATTCATGAGAATATAAATTTTCTAGATTCATGAGACTATAAATTTCCAAATGACTCTCGAATAAAGATTTGGAAGGAATCTTTAGATAAACTCAATCGTTCTTTTAGAGCGATGTTCAACTAGAATTTCTAGATAAACTCAATCGTTCTAGTTCACTTCGGTGTTCATATTATTAATTTTATTAATATTAATAGTAAATTAACGCATAAATAATGTTTTAAATAAAATAATGTTCTCCGCAAATAGTTGAACCATATTAATACCACTCTACTCCGCATTCACATCCGTTAATTGACACCTTAACTTAACACCAACGTTTAAAAAAATTGGAGGAAATTAAATATCACGTTTTTCATCGACGTTCCAGGTGGCTTAGTGATGTACCAAAAAGGACAGTTGTTTTATCACCGCAAATCATGGAAGAACATATCAGCGGACTAATCAGTCGCGAATAACTTTATCATTTGGTGGTTAATAAACATTACGAAAACTTAGTATTAAAAACTTGCTTTAAAATTTGATACTTTGTTGTTACTAAAACTTAGCGTTAAAAATACGTAGGCTCGCTTTCTTTAATTACTTTATAAGTATGTCATTATGGAAAATTAGCATTAAAAATACGGTTGCGTGCTTTCTTTAATGTTAGTTAAAGAAATTTTAGCTTTAAAAATTTTGTTGATAAATTGTCATTACAAAAACTTAGCATTAATATTTATTGAAAAATTGAAATAAGTTAAATGGAAATGGGACAGAAAATTAATTACTACCTATGGGCACCATGAACATAGTCATGTGGAAATACTCCATCACAGTCCAACAAGGATGGTTCCTTGGTCACTGTTGAAAGATTCACTTTCCCAACTAACTCAACTCACAATGGTCCAACACTCATGTGCTTAATTACTCTTATTTGTCCAATATATCGTGTTGGTCTTAGAAAACCATATATATCATTATATAAGTTATTTTAATCGTATGATAAGATCAATAATAAAAGTCACATTTTAAAAATATGGTGGCTTGCGTTCTTTATTGTTAGTTAGGAAACTTTAGCATTAAAAATCATGAATCATGTTGATAGTTTCTCATCACGAAAACTTAATATTAACATTTAATTGAAAAAATGAATATTAAAAAATGAATTAAGTCATTGCAAAAATGGTGAGATGACATGTAAATAACATACCTTAGAAAGCATCATTAAAAGAATTTATCCTCCCTTGAATTTTGATCTTCTTTACTTCACCTTCCCTCTTAAATTCGTCTTAAATATCCTTTGGTTAACTCAGTGACTTGTAGATATTCAATATGCTAAAGTGTGATTAAAATGAGAGACCATTGCCTCTTATTTATACTTTTATGTAGCTTTCTCAAGGGGTTACCTTTAAACCACTTTCTTTATTTTAGGGCTAACCTACTTCTAACCTAGGGCTAACCTACTTCTAACCTAGGGCTAAGAGTTATGTGACGTTCCACATACCACCGAAAATGACATGGCATGTACTATCCATCTAGAATAGTCTTAACTTCAAATATATTAAAAATCATACCATTATACATCAAACAAACATGGGTCCATTACCCAAACCTTTGTGCTACCAAAATTCGCTATCGGACTTTCTTCAAGGGTTAAGATCAATGACAACCAACCCAAATAATAAACAATTTTGTTTGGTGATAACACCCTTGAACAACTTCAATCTTACAGTTAATACTTAAGAATTGATTTCAATTATCATTTAAATTGGAACCAATGTTGAGAAGAAAATTATTGGACGTTGGAAAGCTTATTATGGTGATCCATTCCACAAGATCAATGATGTTTTAGATTAGTTGTAGCATGCCAAGTACTTCACCAAGTTGAATCTCAAATCAAGATACCACCAAGTATGTGTTAAAGAAGAAGACACGTGGAAGGTTTTTTTGTTTATGTAATGCACCAACTACATTTATGCAATTAATGCATGATGTATTGGTCCCTATTTAGATTCATTTGTAATAGTGTATTTGGATGAGTTGTTGATTTATAGCTCTACCTAAGAATATCACATCTCACATCTTATGCAGGTGTTAGAGACTCTGAAAAACATTAGTTGTTTGCCAACCTTAAGAAATGTGAGTTTTCTTAGCAATCATTGGTGTATTTGGGGAATGTGATTTGTGGAGGGGAACTAAAGATAGATACCACAAAGATGGAGCCCATCCTCAAGTGGATAGTTCCTACTAATGTCATTGAAGTTAGGGGATTTTTTGGGGTAGTACAGTACCTATAGAAGTTCATAGCATCCTTTTTAGCTATAGTTGTGCCACTCCATGCCACAACTGGAAATGGTAAGAGTTTCTAGTGGGGAAAGAATCAATAGAAAGATTTTGATGAGCTAAATGGAAGATTAGTCAAGCATCATCTCTTGCATTGAATAACTTGTAGAATCCTTTCAAATTGGAGATGGATGCAAGTGGATATGCTATGGGAGTCGTCTTGATGCAGGGAGGTAAGATGGTATGCTATCATTTTGAAATGTTTAATGGGGGAGTCCTGAAACACCCTATGTATGATAAGGAACTCTATGCCCTAGTTCAAGATGTTAAGAAGCAGAAGCACTACCTAATGTGAAAGGAAACCATTATCAACACTTATCATCAACCACTGTAGTATTTGTAGGCCCTGAGTAAGCCTTAGCAAACCAGATAGTACAAGTGGATGGGGTTTTTGTACTAGTTTCATCTAGTCATGAAATATAATAAGGGAATCACTAATAAGTTGGAAAACATGCTTTCAAGGTCACTGACATCCAATAGTAAAACTTTGGGAACTCTTGTTCACATAGAGATAGTAAAGCTTTGGCAACTCTTGTTCACATAGAGCCTTTTATCCATAATGCATACAAAGAGGCATACACAGAAGATGTGGACTTTAAAGAGGTGTTTTAGCAACTACTTGACCAAATTTGTGTCGAAGAACATGATGGTAAAGCTTTCTATCATCTCCATATTGGGTTTCTCTACAAGCTAGACAAGCGTTGTGTTCCTAAAGGTGAAATATTGCAACTTATCAAAGAGGCTCGCACCTCAAAGGTTGTAGGACCTTTTGGTATTGGGATGAAATTTGCCAAATTATAAAGTTATGTGTATTGGCCCATAATGCAAGAAGATGTATCTTGGTATATTAGAGCTGAATACTTTGTTGTACCATCAAGCCTATTAATAGAAAGAAAGGTTTATAACATCCCTTACCTGTACCCACTCGTCCCTAGGAAATCATTTCCATGGATTTTGTGGGAGGTTTTCCAACAACCAAGAAGGGACATGACTATTTGTTTGTGGTAGTTGGCAGGTTCAATAAGATGTGCATTTCTATGCCTTGTAAAAAGACCATCAAAGGACAAGAAGCAACAAACATGTTCTTTGAACGAGTCTAGGTGCACTTTGGGATATCACGAAGCATCATCTTAGATAGGGATACCAGATATCTTAGTGCCTTTTGGACTACACTTTTGGAAAAGATGGACACCAAGTTGAAGAGATCTACAAATTTCCATCCACAGAAAAATGGGTAGACAAAAGTAGCTAAACAAGACTCTTGTTAATATTTTGAGGGGTTACAATCAAAAGAATCCAAAGACCCTGGATGAAAATTTGATCTATATTCAACACTCTTATAATAGATTCCATACTTCTACTGGTAAGTCCCAATTCAAAACATACTTTGGGTATTTTCTACTTTCACCCTTGGACGTTGCATATGGATAGAAAGGAAGAGTGAGAGAAGATGTCACAGGACAAGCATTGAAATCATATAAATTTGTTGAAAATGTAACGTACCCAATGCCTAGCTGAGCAACATTATGTGCAAAAAAACACATTTAAAAATTAATATTTACTATTAATCAAATTCTTGTAGCTTACCATCTACAAATCACACACAAATCTGATCATTTGACTTGTACCACTTCTCTAATTGCATCTAAATTCATATATTAAACATGAATGCAATTGTTCAAGCCAACAACAAACACACAACATTCATATAAATCATTTACACAATGGAATAATCATAAATAACACAACATAAACACTCATCGGTTAATGATTAACCAACTTGCTGCAAACAAAGGATGAACCTCCCAGTTATATGAACTTCTAATCATTTCCTCTCGTCAGCAAGCCACCCCCGAGATGAGGCTATGAGTCCACAAGAAGATCTGTCCCACTGGCTATCCATTCCCCACATAGAGCATCCCCAAACCCAGGTTCTATTCTCACAGTAGTTCCAAACCTCCATCTTCGTCTCTTTTCCCCACAACCTGCACTACCCAAGGAATGTACCCCTTTTACTACTCACAGTCCCTCGGGCTATATCATTCATTTATCAGGGTTCCTAGTGCACTCGTTTGGCCAGGAATTCCTTAGCTAGGATCCAAGAACTTTCAACTACTTCAGGTTTCTTCATAGTCGCCTTCACAAGGCTATGAGATATTTCCTCAACAGGAGATCGCACCACATGCTTGCATCTCCATTTACAGGCACACATGCCTATTTCTCATCATAAAAACATGATCAAACAATGGTTGCCTTCAATTATACCATGGTTGATCCTCTTCCTAGTCATATGCTCCCCCTTTGCTACCCAAAATCTCCCTGTAAAAACTTGTCCCTATTCTGCATACGAATTTCCTCTTCTTCCTTTCTTGCTTGACTCACACTCTTCTCAAGGATGATTGTGCTTTATCCCATGCTCTCCAATAAATATGGGATGTGACCACTCTCACCCACCCTCTTACATGAGTTTAAATGATTGGCTTCTCATACACTCAATCAATAAATAGAAGGTTATACACAAATATAATAATTTCAGGAATGTGGGTCGGATTAATACCCATTAATAATTCCCCCTTGGACCCCTCTCTCTTGTGGAATCATATCACCCCATTGTTCTTTGTCTCTTTCATATCACAGCTAATGATTATTACTTTTATTAATTATTTGAATGTTCATAGTATGCAATTCATCCTCTGGCCACATTAAATCAATACAGGCCCTTTGCCCGAACACATCGTCTCACCAGCCTAATTCACATTATACAATTACACTATAATTCACGGGGATTAGAAATGGGGATGTTACAGAAAAGATTAGGTAGATCCATTTGCAAGTACATTAGATATTGAAGAAATTATAAGAAAGGTACAAGGTCTGACATGATCAACACAAAACTGAGAAAACAATCAAGGTGGGAGACATAGTTTGATTGTAGCTAAACAAAGAGAGGCTATAGGGTCCTAGTAATAAGACCAAGGCTTTGCAATATGGTCCTTTTGAGGTATTGGAGAAGGTGTGTGATAATTCCTATAGACTTATTCTACCCCCATATAAAGATTTACTTAGTAGTGAATGTGGAAAATCTGAAACTCTATGAGCCTTCCATGTTGGATCAGGAAAATAAGGAGCAGGTCCTACCTACCATAGAGGAATTAACTATAAAAAAGTAAAAGTTGGTAGAAGACATAATTTTGTAGAAGAAGTCTAAAACTACCAGATAGGGGCAATATGAACTTTGGCAGATTAGGTTGAAAGGACAACTTGAAGGCAAGGAAAGATGTTACTTCAAGGAGAAGGTTGAGGAAAAATTTCCTCACCTCATTCAGTAAAATATTTTGGAGAACAAAATCCTCCCTAAATGGGGAGGTTCAATCTAGAATAGATCTTTATATATTTTTTCATCCATCTTGGTACCTTTTGGGTGGAGAAATTGGAGGAATTGGATTGTAGGGTCCATCTTAGTGGCAAGTCCTAGTTTGGAGATTTGGGGTTTGAAACGTTCCAAAGCTATTTTGAGGCAAAAAATGACTCTTTTGAAGGTCAAAACTTTGTGAGCATAGCTATCAACCCCTTGACGTTGTTCTACACACCGAAATATTTCCAACGATGTGAAAATAACCTCAATCAGAGTTTATATGCAGAAGTTATGCCTATCGCAAGTTGACCTACCTTGTTGACCACCATGGTACCAAGTGGATACCAATTAGCCCCCATTACTCACATGTGGGGCTAGTCATGTGTGGAATTTCAAGAAGATTCTAGAAGGTCCAAAACCCTAACACTAATTGAGGATTGAGGCATGCAAAGAACCTAACCCCTAGACAAGTACCAGAGTATGTTAAATATTGGGCTACTAGGAGGAGAGGCGGTTCTATTCTTTTAGCATTGTACTTGTTCCAAAATTGAGTAGAGAATCTAGGAGTGGGATTTGAAAGCATAACAAAGGAGGAGGAATATTTTGTTGTATCCATTCAAGCAACAATGTCAAAGACAACTCCATAGTGAGTACCCCTTTATTTGTATTTGCATTTTCATTACTGAAGAAAAGATAGAGGAGCATAATCCTCACCTTCTAGTTGGGTTTTCTCTCATACCGGGTTTCCCAAGATACATATTCTGTTCATTTGTGTGGATGGTGTGTGTTCATTTGCTTGTTCTTTCATTTTGTTATTTCAGTTATTTTCATAAATTTGAGCATTAAGCTAGTAATAATAAATTTGAGATCTAAGGTAATAAACTACATAATATAAGATTTCATAATATTGCAAGATTTGTTGTTACAAACCATTCTAGTGGAATATACATCGCAGTTTACAAATCATATGGTCTTGAAAAAAAACATAGAAATGTTGACCTCTAGGGCTGAGATTAAAAAAATAAAAAATAAATAAATCAACACTTTATTTATCTCAGTTATTTTATATGGTTGTAAAGTATGGGCTTGCAACATCTCTTGGGAGACTTCGAATAAGACATAAATTTACCTACTTTTATAACTTAATCACTCTTTAGGACCACCTAGCTTACAAAAACCATAATGACCTCAATGTTTTAATTTCCTCTATCTTCAAATATAGAGGCAATATTCTGAAGAATATTTTAGTCTAATTGTTTTTATTTCTCTCATGGACGATGGTCTTAGGCGACAACATATATCATCATCATTAATAATAAAAGTTACTTTAATCAAATAATGATATAAAATTATGATGATGATATTTTGGTTTATCATTGTGTAAGACTAATAAGATCTTTTGAAAAATTCAAATAAAATGAACCATACTAAATATTCTTTATAATGTCATTTCAATATTTAAATATGGTGGAAATGAAGGGATCAT
>JASDQU010204767.1:4027-18412 GCA_032191745.1 Picea mariana
CCCCAAGTCCTCCCATGGCACATAAGCACATCAGATCCCTCACATGATACCCAAAATTATGGGGTAAAGGGGATGAGGATGTGGAACAACATTGGTTCCTTTGTGAGGCCATATGGTGATCTCACGGGACTTTAAATGCTAATAAATTAGCGAAGTTTCATACCACCTTGAGAGGTCGTTATTTGAATTGGTATATGAAATCCATTGAACTAGGAAATCCTCAAGGATAGGCCTTCACCTTTGCTCAAGTAAAACAATGGTTCACAGAAAAATTATTTTACCCAGTCAGAACATCATGCCTTCTCTGAATTGCGGAAGATCAAATAGAGATATGGGGAGTCTTCCTGGGAGTATAACCAAATATTCAAACATGCAATAGGGAAAATTGCTAACCCCATTCATGAAGACTACCAACGAGAATGGTTTAGTCAGGGACTTTTACCATTAACTCAAATTCCATTAACCCAGTAGTGGATAACTACAATGGGGGAAGTCCTAGAATAGGCCATGAAGAGAGAGGTGATGGTGGTATATCCTCTAAGCTTGTGGGTAATAATACCACCTGATGACTATAATATTACGCAATTTCAAGGGCATATTTCCACCTTGAGTGATAATATTCAAGAATTGACCATTTCTAGAGTAGACCTCCCTTAAGTCTAGTGTACTGGTTGCTACACCGAGGGGCATACAGTGATGGAATTTCCCAGAATGAGGGGTGAAATACCCCCTCTGCAACTGATGGTATCTCCACCAATAGGATCGTCTAGAGGAGTTGTGTAAGTCATAACTACATCACCATTCCATGGCCCTGTGTAGTACCATGCCTTCCCAAACCTCAGGGTAATCAAAATAATAACTACTGTGAAATATTCTGAAGCCATGGGAATCCCTCTTGGCATTACCCAATCCTACAAAAATACACCTCTATCCCAAACATAGTCTACTGTGAGTTCTGTAGTGTTGTAGGAAAATTCCTCTACAGACAAGTGAATGTGCTCTTGGATCCTAGACCCCTATGACCAAGATTAAAAAATGCTAACATTGGAAACTGACATTCCTTTAAATGTAGCTAAAGTAGTCAAAGGAAAAAGAGGAATAAAGTATGATGTACCTTTTTCTAAAGCTTTCCCTTTGATGAGATCTACAATTCAATTGACAAAAAAGACAATGCATGCTTCCTATTCTACCAAGATTAGTTTAAACTAGATTTATCAAGAAGACACAAGCGTATGCAATCATACACAAAATTGAAGGAAACTGGCCAAGCATATATTAATGAGAACATAACAAGGTACTTATAATATGTATATGCAGATGTAGCAGCCTCACCAAGTCCTCTTTGTCTAACCCCTTGCTAGAAAGATCCACGATCATAATGATAATACTTTTCACTGATATTTCCCCCCCTTTCACCTTGAGAGTGCCTTATTTTATAGGTTTTGGGAGGCTCAACCACCTTAGTTATATTTGGAATAAGTTAAGGATATGACTCCATCAGTTGTGGTATCTCCCTTAGATACAGCCTAAAGCTTGGATTCTAGTCAATCCAACTTGGATCATTTCTATTTGTCCTTAAAGATAAGGTGGATTTATTCCCAATATTCTCTCAACCAATCGACAATCCCTCAAAGTTGGCAACATAGTGCTATAACACTCCCTGCTAAGTGGACAAGGAGTGCTAGCACTCCTTGCATGTGAGAAGGGGAGCGATGATCTCCAAAAATTCATTTAAGATGATCATTCTTCAAGGAAAAATATGATGTAAGCTTTCCAAATGACGTGTTTTCCTTTTCTAACATGTCTTAGAGGGTGTATCAAGTGTTCTTATGGTGTCATCCGCAATGTGGCACATGTGGGACAAAAATACAATATTTGTGATACTTGCGACAAAATTGYRACACTTGTGACACTTACGATAATGATAATGGGACATTATCGAAGTGAGGAATTTTGATGTGTAATAGATTGCCCCACAAAGCACAAGGTCAAAATAAGGAAGCTGATGACTGAACTTCAAATACATGTCTTCCTGCTAGAACATAGAAGACAACTATCCTTAAACAAATGACATCGAAACAATCTCTTCGATGGAGTAGCTCCTTGAATATGGTCTTAACCAATAAAGGAGAGACACGATGGACATGTTCATGAACATATTAAATAAGGTCATGGACATAGACCACTCCTCCAACAATGGTTTTAAAGCACCTCTTCAATGGAGTCACACCTTTCAAAATCCAAATGAACCTTGAAATATGTAGCCTTGAGGGAAAGGTTGATGAAAATGCTTCATAGAGTCTATATTCAATAACTTGAATCCTTCTTCAATGAAAATAATTTCATCAATAGTGAGGAAGTCATCATTGCTACATTAAATATGTCTACTATAGTGCATTGTTGGTGTGAGAATATCAAAGGCCAACCTCTTAGAACCATCCCTGACAATGGTAGCCAAAAGGCCTTGATTTTTTATACCATTATGAAGCATATTGCATTAACTAATTCACCTCATCCAAAACCCTACATCACAGGGTGGATGAATGATAAGTAAGAAATGCATATCAAGCACCAATGTCAATTGTTGTATAGAATCAATCCTATGTTTGATTATGTCCTTTTTGATGTTGCAAAATTTGACATTGCAAATTTCATCTTTGGACAACCATAACTTTGGGAGAGACATGGGAGTTATCATTCAYGGCCACATGCTTATTCTATCAGGATACAAGAAAAATGGTTCTAAATTACCGAATTGATGAAAGACAATTAGAATGAGACATTTGAATGAAACAATATTTTAGTCAACCATATTATCCCTTAGCAATAGTTGCCTACACCTTTACTCCAAAATGTATGTTAGTGCAATAGGGACCATTACTCTCCAAAGGGGATGAATGATCCAGGAACTCTCTCATTGTTGACAATAACTTCCTCGATTGTGATTTCATCAACATTGACAACCATTGGAGACATTTTCTTGACAATGTCAACGACCTTCTTGTTAGTGCCCCACTTATCAATGGCACTCATGTTGAAATATCACTTGAAAACCTTCTTGTTAGTTCCCCACTTATCAATGGCACCATTGTTGACATTTCACTTGCCAAAAACTCTCTTGTTGATAGATAGCTTTCCTACACATGCTTGTCAACAATCCACTTACTAATGATTCTCTTGTTGACAAATCTCTTGTCTACAATACTCTTGTCTAAAACAAACTTGTCTATGGCCCTCATGTTGATGACACACTCATTGATAACCACTCTTGGAAATGGACACCTTGTCAACCATCCATTTTCCAATGCTAGTCGACATGTTCCCTGTTGACAACCCTTACATCAATGTCACCCTCGTCGACATCAATTCACTATAACCACAAATTAATGAATTATATCATAATGCATGGAAACTAAATTTAGTGCACAACAACACCACACCTCAATGAGTCTTGGATTTATACTTTCCTCAAGCTATTAGTGATTAAACAATTAATTATATAATTGTAATGCAATTATAGATATTCAAAGTGTTATTTTAACCATAAGAAACATAAATTCTTCTTTTAACACGTTGTCTTAATAAGCAATGTACATGTCATTCACACAATGATTAGTGAATTAAAACATTTGAATAAGGGGGAATGTGTTCATGCTTGATATTGGATACTTCATAGTGCTAATCATTTGTAGGGCCTAATCAAATCATACTCTTCAATGGGACTATCAACACTATATCTAAATATGTATTTTCTTCTTAGTGTAGGCGCATGTGGCCCAAATTCAGTGTAGGCACATGTATTGTTTTAACTAGTTATTGACAATACAACCACACATACTTTGTAACTCATTTAAATTGAAGTTGTATATGGGATATAGATTTGTATTCCTTATAACTACTCCATTTCCAACGTGACGACCTCTAGCATTTTTTTTATTATGTTTTCTCTCCATGTCATATCATTCCATTTCCTTTTTTCAATCAACAATGTCAACAATATAAAAAACTCAATCAAATTGGTTAAGACGATCAAATAATATTATCACTATTTCCTTTTTGCAATCAACAAAGTTGAAAATATAAATAACTAAGTGTGTATGTTTTCACAGTTGGTCATAATTGTTGAAGAACTTTTTAGAAATAAACTATGTAGATACTTTTGAAATGTCCAACGTTTTGAGTGGACACGCCACCCATCATCAGGGACTCAATAAAATTGGTTAAGAATATCAAATAATATCATCACCAACTATATAACTTGATAAGCTTAGTTAAGTTTATGACATTTTTCACTAGTGGTATTTTAACTTTGGAATAAGGCTTTCACAGGGAACGCGACAACTGTGTTGGAGATATTACACACTCAACTAGGTAATTATTTTCCTAAGGTTGATAGTCCAATGTCAAGGGATCTTCCATATATGAGAATATTCTCTCTTGAGAATATTCCCCTACAAATTAGGGYGCCTCCTACAAAATAGGACACATTRGCTCTTCAATTACGAGTTAGTTACACCTCAGTTAGACTAGTGGAGCTCACTCATGGATGGAAACCTTAGTTTTATCACTAGTAGTTGTATTTTCACCTCGGTTTCCTCACCAAGAGTGTGCATAAATCATGCATGTGGCCAAGAGGGCACATATATTGTGATTTCATGTGTTTCTCCCACTTCCACACATGTGACTCAGTTAACTGATGATTGCATGGACCAATTAACTAGGACTAGGTGGTAGATTATTTTGGTTTCTATCGGTGAGTGTCTAGATATCTCTAGATCAATACTATGGTGACTTCACTTAGCCATTTAGAGTATATCATGCGTATTTTAAAATTTTACTCATACAATTAATACAATTCATTCATTTTCTCTCCTCTCTTCTCTCTCTCTCTCTCTCTCAAGTTTGTGTGATTTTTCTATTAGCTAGGTTCACTGTGAAAAATTCACATGGTATCAGAGCCTTGATTGCTAGGAGAAAGTGCATAATCATTTCTATTTGTAGGTACATCAGGAAGATGCAGTTAAAATATATGGATTACTCACCGATCATACTTTTCATGCCTCATAACTACTTCTAGTGGAAGCTAAAAATTATGCATTAGCTCAGATGCAGAGGCTTGTACTAGATTACCATGGCTACAGAGGTGGAGCCAAATTATATTATCGATAAGAAAATGCATCTCAATCGCATGGATGAGGCCTACAACCTCCTCTGCGCATCTATGTCCCCTGACCAACTGTTTCACGTTAAATCTTGTACCACACTAGATGATATTTGGATAAAGTTGGAGGATATCTTTGGAAAACGGGATGAAATGAGAGGCCATATGCTTAAGGTCAAGTTGAATTACTTAAATCCGAGGAATTTTGATAACATACAAGACTTCTTTACAAAGTTCAAGTCCCTTTTCCTTCATCTAAAGGGATGTGAAATAGAGAAATCCACTTAACACAATAAGTTAATCCTTTCTATCTTAGAAAAATTGGGTTTGGCTTATGTTATTTTCATCTCATCGTTCCATACAAATAGATTCACTTTAGGAGAAACCTAGAAAATGATGACATTGTATCAATTTATTGAATCCCTCACACATGAGAAAGATAAGCTCATCAAAATGGGGATAATAAAGGGACCCAATGTGCATGCACTTGATGTGCATGAAAGTAGAAACACTTCCAATTCAAATTCCAAGTAGACAAAAAAGGGAAAGGAACATGTAGAGCTAAGTAAGAAAGGGTACTCCAAACCCTTTGATGATTCTTTAGGCTCCAAAGGTGGAAAAGGAAAGAAATGGAAGAACAAATGTGGTTATCACAACTGTGGATATCATCTCTAATCAACATGCATGAACAAAATGATTGATCAAATGGTGTAGATTCTTTAGAATAACAACCTTGGGGATCACATTCTTAAAGATGCCAAGAAGAAGTTAGAAGATCAAGAACCAACAAAATGAGGTAACTCTCATGCACTAATTTCCATTAAATCTTCTCATCATGCATGGATCTTAGATGTAGGCACATCCCATCATATGGAAACAACATAAAATGTTCTATCTTCTATTTCTACATGCATGTGTCCTCCCATCCTCATGGGAGAGGATACCTCGATTGAGGTCACTGGCCAAGGGAGATTAGAACTCCAACACAAAAGTTTTGAKAATGTTTTGCATGTTCCAAAACTCTTCATGGATATTCTCTCTATTTATCAAATAACACATTCTGGTACATGAAAAAGGGTGGAGTTTACACCTGATTTCGTAACCATATACAATATGCATGATAACTCCATGATTTTTGTTGGTGAGGTAAACCACCAATATCGTTTGTACACTTTCAGTAAATTCATTGCAAAATATGATTCTACTCTACTACTGACAGATGTTGATGATACTAGTATATTATGGAACGAGATATTCAACCATATAAACTTCAAATACATGCAAAAACTATGCAAACATGATATGCTCATCGACTTGTCCAACATACACTTTTCCAAAGGAGTTTTTCAAGGATGCGTTATTGGAAAACATCCTCAAGAGAATTTTGAGAAAGGGAAGGCTTGGAAGGTCTCCTCTCCTTTGAAGCTCATCCACAATGATCTGACGGGACCCTTTTCTCATATGTCTATCAATAAATAAAGGTACATGCTTACATTTATTAAAAATTTCTCATGATGCACTTGGGTGTATTTTCTTAGGCAGAAGTCCGAAATTATTGAGCATCTCAAAGACTTCAATGAACAAGTAGAGACTCAGTTTGGGAGAAATATAAAAAACCTCCACACAGATAATGGGGGGGAATAAGTGTATTGATATGTATATCATCTTTCTTTAGAGGCTGGTATACAACTGCAACACACAGTACCTTACGCTTTGCAATAGAATGGAGTAGCCATTTGGAAGAGAAAAACCCTCAAGGAGATGGTCACTTGCATGTTTCATGCAATATCTCTATCTCCCAAGCTTTAGGCTGAGACACCTAACTATGATAACCACATTCAAAACAGATCTCCTCATAGATCTTTCAAGGATCAAACTTGTTGATATTTTGATGTAAGTACGGAAGATATTCTTTTGTATTTGTATTGGTCAAACCTCAAGAAGGTTATTGTAATCTTATTGTATAAATATACTCAAAATAAATTGTTATTTTATTTTTATTCTTATTTTAAAAGTAAAAACGACCCCTCTTAGGGTTGTGTCTTTTTGAGAGTCAAGTTATGTGTATAAATAGAGGTCGAGTTCCTCTCATTTGTATACACACACAACTCACCTTCTCTTGTGTATTTGGAGCATAACAAAGGAGCTCTAGCGCATAAGGTCTTGCTTTCTTGGTCTTTGGTATATTGGTCTTGGTCTATTTGTGGAGAGCTATAACGTGACATTGTATTTGTTGAAGGAATCTATATGAAGAAATGGTTGCTGGTTTTTCTCCCCCACAAGGGTTTCCTAGGATATATCTTGTGTTCTATGATTTTTTTATCTTTTAATGATCCTATTACATCAAACTATTAATGAATATTAAAGACAATAATTGTAACTTCTCAAATTAGAACATTTTATTAGAGAAGGCATGAATATAAGACAATTCGCATATCTAAAATACAAAAGGGGTTGATTTTCTTGATAGGAGAGGTTGTTGGACAAGATAAGACCACCAACATCTTCAGAATCCTAAATTTGTCTTTTAGGGGTAGGATGACTATAGGAACCAATATTGATGAGAATATGGAGGGAGATGACAACTTCAAAGACTAGAGGCATAGAGTATCCCTCCTCCTAGAAGAACATGATCTAGAGAAGTTCACTAAAGAAGAGGTTTCATAACCAGAGGGAGATGAGGCTAAAACAAAGAACAAGAAGGATATGGTCAAAGAAAAGAGGATTATTGCAAACTCCATTAAGGAACATCTTATTCATCATATATATTCATTATCCACTCCAAAATAAATGATGGATTCCTTAACCTAACTATTTGAAGGAAATGACATCAATCGAAGAATGACCTTGAGAACTCAGTTAAAGAACGTGAGGATGCATAATTCAGAAGCCATCCACCTTCACTTCCTCAAGAGTGAACCAGATCAAGGAGTAGATAGAAGCCATTGATGATACAGTGAATGGAGAATAAATGGCGATGACCACCTTGAATGGCCTTCCAAGTTCATGAGATGAATTTATTCAAGGGATATGCTCAAGAAGGAAGATACCCACGTTTAGTAGGCTATGGGAAGATTGAAACCAAAAATAAGAAAGGATGAAAAAAAGAGAAGAGAAGATGATAGATGATGATCAAGCCCTAGCCTCCCACACCAAGAAAGAAGAGAGAGAGAAATAACCCTCCTCACCCAAGATGTTTCAAAAGGGCTGAAGAAATAACCAAAAAGTCATTTGTTTCTGTTGTTAGAAAATGGGACACATTGCTAGGAATTGTTCCCTCATTCAGAGACAAAGGGAAAAATAAGGAGGTAAAATGAATCATGTTCATACAACTGAAGATCATGAGCCACCCAAGAAGGTTTCAAAGGAATATGAATCAAGTTATGAGGAGTATGTTCTTATCTCATCCCTTACAGGAACTGTCTCTCATGGAAGTGACATTTGGTTGGGGGAAAGTGGTGCTTCCAAGCACATGACAGGTTATAAAGACTCCTTGTCTAACCTTACTCATAAGGATTCACCACACAAGGTGAAATTGGGAGATGACTATCAGTATCCGATCAAAGGAGTAGGAGAAGCCTCCTACAAGTTAAACTCAGGAAATCTAATGAAGATGAAGGAAGTTCTCTATGTTCCTGGATTGTGTTAAGCCCTAATTCCTAGAACATTACCCCTTGATTGGTGCATATTACATTAGTATTGTTATTTTTTTTATGTTGGCTTGGGTTCATTAGTTGTAATTGTACCTCCTAGTCTCCTATATATACCAAGGAGACCTTTTCATTTGGAATCATCTTGTAATTGTGAATTCATATGATGTATAAGGAGGCTTCCCCCTCGAAGAGGCTTATTATCTGAATTTATCTCTTTTTCAAGGAGGCGAGTACTTATTCTGAGGTTTTTATGCTATTTTGATATTTGGTTCTCAACATTTGGTTTCAAAGCTAGACAATCCTCGGGACTGGCTTCTTCAAAACAAGTATTCTTGGCATTTTTTCTATAACTTTTTTTTTATGGATGGTTTCATGATCTAGAATTTCTATTGTGCAGAGAAAAAATATAGATAGAAATTGGGTCCAAATTTTAGATCTTGGTTCGTTACATTTTTGGAGATATAATATGTTCAAGTTAGGATTTTTTACTGGTCCTAAAATCAGTATTCTTGGAATTTTCGCTCCCAATTTTTTTCGTCTTGGTTTTAAGTTATGAAATTGTTACAGCATGAAGGAAGAATAGTGAATTATATTTTTTAAAATTTCATCACTTGATTCATTGTACTTGGAAGGTTATTCCTTGAGGAAATTAGGGTTTTTGGCTGGTCAATATTTTAGATAATAAGCCTCTTCAATGGGGAAACCTCCTTATACATTATATGAATTAACAATTACAAGATGATTCCAAATGAAAAGGCCTCCTTGGTATATATAGGAGACTAGGATGTACAATTACAACTAATGGACCCAAGATGGCATAAATAAAATAAAAATACTAATCCAATATTCCCCAATAAAGGTGTAATGTGCCAGTAATTAGGGCTTAACATGCCCCTCCCCTTCAGAAAAGTGTTGTCCTCAACACTTGAGCAGTTTTGGATGCTTCTGTATAAAAGACTCATCCTCCTGTGTGGAATATTCAACGTGTAGTTTCTTCCACTTAATGAGATACTCTAAAATTGATCTATGCCTTAGCTGGCGAATTCTTGTGTTAGTGATAGCTTTAGGCTTCAATATGATTTTTCCTTCCTCATCAAGTTCTAGTAATATATTTTTAACCAATTCCTTTTCACCTATAACCATGTTTAAGCATGAGACATGGAAAACATGGTATACTCGTGAAGATGCAGGCAACTCCAATTTGTATGCCATAGTACCAATCTTTTGCAACACCTTATAAGGGACATAGTGCTTCGATGATAATTTATTATCCTTCTTAGCTTTCTTGAGGGAAATTTGTTTGTATGGTTGTAGTCTTAAAAGTAACTAATCCCCTACTTCAAAACTTATTTCACTACGATGTTGATCTACTTGTTGTTTCATGCGATTTTGTGCCATGGTTAGGTTGTCCTTTAAGAATTGAAGAACTTTTTGTTGATGCTCGATGTGATATTCCACTGCTAGAAACTTATATTTTTCTTTTAGATAAGAAGTGATGGATGGTGGGTGATATCAATAAAGTGCCACAAATGGTGTCATTTTTGTTGCATTATGAA
The DNA here is from genome assembly GCA_032191745.1 of Picea mariana. NCBI lineage: Eukaryota > Viridiplantae > Streptophyta > Pinopsida > Pinales > Pinaceae > Picea > Picea mariana. Next base: position 14,398 of record JASDQU010204767.1, read on the forward strand.
AGGAAGTGTTATACCAGCATTATGCCAAGGGTAACCACTTGAACCATTGTGTTTGTTTATCAGAGAAAAAACAATTAAGGTATCCTTCCAGACATTTTTTCACTATCTCATTTTGTCCATCATATTGAGGATGATAAGCTGAGCCATGAGCCAATTGAGTATCCAAACAAGAAAATAATTATGTCCAAAAATGTCCATTGAAGATGGAATCTCTGTCACTTACAATAATCCATGGGATTCCATGTAGCTTTTGAATTGTCTCCATGAATGTGGTAGAAACTGTATTGGCTTTGAAAGACTCCTTGTCTAACCTTACTCATAAGGCTTCACCACACAAGGTGAAATTTGTACATGACTATCAATATCTGATCAAAGGAGTAGGAGAAGCCTCCTACAAGTTAGACTCAGGAAAGCCAATGAAGATGAATGAAGTTATCTATGTTCCTAGATTAAAGAAGAACCTTCTCTCTATTTCGGCATGGGATGAGAATGGTTACAGAGTTGCATTTTTTGATGTACAAGTTCTTATGTGGCCTAGAGGGAATCCTTTTGATGATCTTGTGGCGACTGGAGTTCAAGAGGGAAGACTCTACAAATTGAAAGGGCGATCAGATTCAACATTAATTCATGACACTATGAATCCCAGTGTGTTATGGAATAGGATATTTTCTCACCTACATTACAAGGCCCTACTGAGTGTGAGCAAGTTGGTGACGAGACTACCAGAGATCTAGGAAAAAAAGATGGCATGTGAAAATGTTGCACACAAGGAAAGAACGTGAATCACTCCTTTCCCAACATTGATAGAAGAGAAAAAAGAGTATTGGATATTATGTAATCAGATGTGTGTGGAACGATGCCAACAACTTCACTAAGAGGGTATGTATATTATGTGTCTCTTATTGATGATTACTCATTTAAAAATTGAATGTATTTGTTGAAGGAAAATAATGAAGTGTTTGGAAAATTCAAAGAATTTAAGGAAATGGTAGAAAACCTGACAGAGAGGAAGATAAAGACCTTGCGATCAGATAATGGAGGGGTATTCACTTCATAAGAATTAAAATAATATTGCAAGGAATTTGGGATTAAGGGGGAGCTTTCTACTCCCTACAATCCTCATCATAATGAAGTAGCAATAGAAAGGAAGAATCAAACAATCATGGAAGCAGTGAAGGCTATGATCCATGATCAAGATATACTTATGCATCTATGAGAAAAATTAGCAAAGACTACAGTGTACATGAAGAACAAAAGTCTCCACAAAGTACTTGAAAACAATACACTAGAGGAGATGTTTTCATGAGAGAATCCAAAAGTCAACCATCTTAGGATATTTGGATAACTTGTATTTGTGCATGTACCCAAGGAAAAGAGGACAAAATTGGATCCATCTAGAAAGAATGGAATATTTTTTGGTTACAGTGATGCATTGAAGGAATACAAGATATATATTACTAATCATCGGAAAATTGAGATTAGCCAAGATGTCACCTTCAATGAGAGTGCAGATTTCAGCAAATCAAAACAAGACTGTGCAAAAGAGGTTCATGAGGAGGAGAATGAAGTTACTAGAGTTCCATAGGAAGAAGCAGTTGAACCATAGGAAGTCAAGGGAAGTATACAGTGGAAATCTTGAAGAGGTTCAGGATGTTGGATTGCAAGGCAATGGCTAGACCTATGGTATCAAATCTGAATTTGCTAAGATACAACTTTAGAGACAATGGATGTTACTTTATACAAGAGGATGGTGGGTTCGTTGATGTACTTGACAAACACGAGACCGGATATATTTTTTTCTATGACCACCCATTGTCAATATATGGAGCAGCCCAGGAAGGTTCATTTGGTCACAACAAAACATGTGATAAGGTACCTTAAGGGCACATTGGATTATGGTCTTAGGTATGTGACAGACCATGAGTTCAATTTATATGGATATTTAGATTCAGATTGGGTGACAATATTCCTGATTGGAAGAGTACTTCGACATATTCCTTCAATCTAGGCTCCAATATGGTTTCATGGAGCAACATGAAGCATTCATGTGTAGAAATCAGTATGACTAAAGCTGAATATTTGGCAGCATGTGTATCATGTAGAGATGAAGTGTGGCATCGAAATATGTTGTCTATGTTATTTGGTCTCAAACTGGAGGCGACCTTCATTTAGTGTGACAACCAGAGTTGCATGAAGTTGTCAGAGAATCCGGTGTTATATGACAGATCGAAGCATATTGAGAGAAAATATCAGTATATCAGGGATATGGTGTAGAGGGGAGAAATGAGGCTCCAGTACTTGACTACAGAGGAGCAGGTTGCAGACGCATTGACCAAGCCATTGTTGAGGATGAAGTTCAATAACTTCAGGGACAAGCTTAGTGTGGTGCCTCTTCAGTGGGAGTGATGAGGTACAAATGCATTCCAGGGTAGTGGATGTTTAGGGGACATGTTGTAGCTATTTTAGAGCTACCCACGGGCCTTGGATGCATTGACTATGAAGTCACGGGGGTGAAAAAGATGAGGTACATATTAATTGTGGGGTAGTGGATGCCATAGTGACATGTTGAAGCTATTTGAGAGCTACCCATAGGCCTCAGAAGCATTGGCTATGAAGTCATGTTGTACTATGGATATTCGATGATGTATAGATTCATATGTTCAAAAGTCAATGTTCATGAGCTCGTGTGGTATTAGAGAGTACCTTCCTAGTTAAGAGGGAGTGTTGATATTTTGATGTAACTACAAAATATATTCTTTTGTATTTGTATTGGTCAAACCTAGAGAAGGTTATTGTAATCTTATTGTATAAATCGACTCAAAAGAAATTATTATTTTATTTTTATCCTTATTGTAGAAGTCAAAACGGCCCCTCTTAGGGTTGCGTCTTTTTGGGAGTCAAGTTATGCGTATAAATAAAGGTTGAGTTCCTCTCATTTGTATACACACACAACTCGCCTTCTCTTGTGTATTTGGAGCATAACAAAGGAGGTCTAGCATAGGAGGTATTGGTTTCTTGGTCTTTGGTATCTTTTTCTTGGTCTATTTGTGGAAAGATATAACATGACATTGTACTGGTTGATGGAATCTATACTGAAGAATCGGTTGTTGGGTTTTCTYCCCCACGAGGATTTCCTAGGATATATATTGTGTTCTGTGATTGTTTATCTTTCAGTGATCCTATTACATGCAATTGTTAATGAATGTTAAATAAGATAACCATAAATTCTAAAATTATAACAAGACTCCCTTTGAGGCATRGAGCAGAAACAAACCGAAAGTCACCMATTTTCAAATATTCRGATCACACACATAGGAACACGTACCCTATGAAAAGAGGAAAGCATTAGATCCATAGAGTACCACATGCATATTAGTGGGATATCCAGATGGTGTGAAGGGATACATGTTACTCGATCCCTGTACTAAAAGGCTCATGATTGAGTGCAATGTTCAATATGAGGAAACTCCCTTGCATGCATCATCGAAGACACATGCAGATGCCTCTATACCATTGCTTGCACCAGACATCAGTGATAATGATTCCACTCACTCATATCATGGCTCAAATATGAGCTTTGAATTTGATTCGGAAGATGATGAGAATGTCAATGATGAGCATGCATATGTTGAGCCACCATAGATGCCCAAGTAGAAACAGACTACCTTACAAGCAGCATGACACCTTGTGTTGAATCCAATAGATCAAAGGAGGATGAGGTCTTAGTTTGAGGATCCTTCTCATGCACTCACAACTACTGAACTAGTGATTCCCATTTATTGCTATATGGATCTAGCTTGAAACCCATATACCTATGTAGAGGCGATAGATAATCCCTTTTTGGAAGTTGTTATGCAGGAGGAGTACAACTCTCTCCTCAAGAACCAAACTTGGGATTTGGTTATGCTTCCTTTATATAGGAAGATTTTCAAATGTAGATGGGTCTACATAACCAAGAAGGAAGTAGACATATGGGTGAGTAGGTATAGGGAAATATTATTTTCTCCTGTAGAAA